>NDFZ01001431.1:0-13805 GCA_002192655.3 Mamestra configurata | reverse complement strand
ATGGGTGTCATTTTGATGGTATTCATGGTTGCGAAAAACAAAAATGTCTTACTTAGGGGCATAAATAAATTATGATCCATATAGNAAAAGAAGGGCACAACCCTAAAAGATTTGTCAGATCACATTCGTACATTAACATTGATCGTTTTTCGACTCTACGGACTCCAGAATACGCTGACTAAAGCGTGGAGACAGAGGACGCAGCGCAAATTTTTCGTTTTCGGGAAGTAACGAAAATGGGCTCAGAATTCCATGATGGCGCCAGCGATAAGCATACGTAATGGGTGTCATTTTGATGGTATTCATGGTTGCGAAAAACAAAAATGTCTTACTTAGGGGCATACATAAATTATGATCCATATAGCATACATACTGCACTTCTATGGGTTTAAGTAGAAACTATGCAAATTATATTGTATAATTTCCTTAAAGGGTAAATATTAACAAGTTTTATGTTGTTTGTTAATACTGGATTTGGCATTGGCAGATTTTCCTGAAACTGTTTTTTTTTCCTGGAATAACAAGTAACTACTTAAGGGGCTTTTGGACTACAAACTAACTTGTCATTCTTTGTGCTACTTTATGCTAATTTTATGTCAAAGAGAAATTTGGAGCCCTAACATGTTAATTTTTATATAGCAGGGATAGCCAACTTGACTAGACCCAAGATCTACTTTTTACTAACGAAAACCTGTGCGATCTACCAATTACATACTTCTTAAAATTTTAATTTTAAACAGTAGGTATAGTTTAGTATACAAGTAGGACGTATTTTTTATTTTTTTTACCCAACCTATTTATTTAGTTGCACAGTCCGATGCGTATTTTTTATATTTTGACCTTGCCGCGATCGACTGGATTAATAGCCGCGATCGACCGGTTGGCCATCCCTGTTATATAGCTTCTGAAATAGCTCAGACTCTTAAGAATTTTGAACCTTATGCACAAGCACTTTGTGAACTTTAAGTACCACCAACTTTTTATTACAAACTTCATGCATGGAGACTATACTCATTTGTGATTTAAATTTGTACTGTAATGCTAAAAAAAGTAAATTGGACATTGTATACAATCTACATACCCTAAAAGGGAATTCGTTAATTAACTTTTTGCCCTTCTTTCACCAAAATATGAGGAAATGGATGAATTACCTACTTAATTAGTGTAGTGTCACTAATTAAAATGAGTCAAGCGTCCCTATGGATTCTTTATCTTTAATGTTATGATACGGCTTAACTTTTGAAACTTAAACTAGTTTGAGGCAGGGTTTGTTTTTATTTAAAATGGGAAATCTGACCTATGATGTAATATTTTGTTGAGTTACATATGTTATTGCATGGTCGTTCTCAAGGACTTCAGACAATCTCTTACTACCTACTATTATAAATGGGAAAGTTTGGATGGATATGTTACCCAACCATGCTGAAACAGCTGAAAGGATTTTGAAATTTCACACAGCAATCGATGTCTGGAATAGCACATCTTTATTTATGGGAGTATGCTTTCTCTGGATAATTTGGACGAAAACGCTAGCAGAAGCTATCTGTATATAAAAAAATTAATCCCTATTTTCCTAGAACACAGCATCACGCGTGAATGGCTGGAACAATTTCGCTAATTCTTTTTTGTTGTGTTTGTTATTGTCAGGAGAAGGTTCTTATGAAAGAAAATATGGAAAAAAAACATGCATCCGGGCGAAACCGGGCCACTAGTTAGTTAGTTGAACATAAATAAATCAAAAGGTTGTAGGTAGTAAAGATTATTAATGTTAGAAATTCCAGTGATGATGCAAGTAACCAACGCCTCTTTGAAATGACTAACTGTGATTGGACAGTTTGTTAATTTTTCTTAATTGACTAGCCACTCTTTAGCTACACATACCTCTGAACTGGGCTTCCCACTCCTTCACAGATTCCATTTCCATTGAGTTCAGGTCACTGAGGTCATCATACTCCTTGTCTGATGATGTCACAGAGAATGTGGCGAGACCTCTTGATGCATCTTTCCCTCCGAATGCTGCATATGGTCCACCTATGGGAAAATATGTTTGCAATAAAAAAAATGACTCGATGAGCTTAATTTAGTATTAGTAATTAATAATAATAATTTTGGGTATTCCTGGAATAATTCTAAGGTAAAACTGAATCTTAATGCCTTGTGTTAGCATGTAAAACACACCTCTAAATGGCAGTATCAATATTAATAAACACTTTTAAAACAAGCAACACATGACCAATGTTTTTATAATGCAAAAGGTTACTCAAGGTGCATAGTCTGCATTTGAATGGATAATTAATGAGTCATGGTAATGTCAACTCTATTTATAAAATGCAGTGCGGATGCTCTCACCGGGCCCGTAGAAGCGGCGTCCTCGCGTCACGTCGAATATCCAGCCGTTGACCGCCACCAGCACCCGGCCATCAGCCTGGTTACCATCATATTGACGCAACTCCGCAACTGTCATATCCTTACGAATCTTTGGCAACTCCACCGCCGGTGTTTCTGCAGGCACCTTTGTAAACTTTGCGTAAATTTTATACATCAACACAAAGATAATCGCAATTATAATTAAATTTACGGGACTGTAAAACTCTTCTAAGAAACTAGAACCCGCATCTGGGCTGTCGGTTTCTGGCAATTTTGTATCCGGCGCTGATGCCATTTTTGATTGTTCACAATGTTAACGCGGTGCCTCAAAGATAGGGGTTAATTGTATAAATTTTAGAAAACTATTTCCATTCGCAAATGTAAAATACCAAAACCACTGACGTCAGCGTTCCGGCAACGGCGAGGCGACAACTTCAGTGTTGTCGTAAATAAAATTTAAAAGTGCTTTATTATTATGGTTTTGAACTACAAATAATAAAAACAAAAATGTTAATACAGTAACCACATGTCTCATTATTAATAGTGACCAATAAAACTACACATTGACACTCTCAACGGCAATTAGATGTTTTGTTGTTGTCAACACTGCCAGATTAACGTCAAAATGAAAAAAACAATGCCTTTGTGACACATCAAAATAGTCCTTATTCCGTTGGAATAAGAGTTCAAATAACTTAGCACCGGAGTTTTCTTTTCTTAGGTATGGCTTACTATGATGTTTTTTCATGTGAAGTGCAGTTTTATAAAATTATCGATTTGAGATAGTTCATTGAACGATAAAGAAATGAAAATTCCACAAAATAAAAATGAGAAGGTTACCTTAATTTATTTGACACTTGACAATCTTGTTTTCATGACAGTGACACCGGATTGACGTGATGTCATGCACAGACAGTTGCTTGCTTTACACATGCAAAACAGTCAAACAGCCCGCCTGCGTCAAACTGTTCGTAAATAATTCGTGTTTGCAGTAGGTGTAGGTAACNTGAGAAGGTTACCTTAATTTATTTGACACTTGACAATCTTGTTTTCATGACAGTGACACCGGATTGACGTGATGTCATGCACAGACAGTTGCTTGCTTTACACATGCAAAACAGTCAAACAGCCCGCCTGCGTCAAACTGTTCGTAAATAATTCGTGTTTGCAGTAGGTGTAGGTATGTAGGTAGACTGTTTCTTTATAATTTTCCAGTTTGTCGGCTTGTAACATGGTCTACAGAAAAACTAAATAACTTTTATAATAATAAGTCTTATTTTACTACAGTTAAAATGAAGGATCAACGTTCAGATTTGTGTTCAAGATACATAACGATTTTTATAGTGGTTTCTTGTTACTGGTAAGTTTTGTTATTTTAGTTTCGGGCTAGTAGTAATTCGGTGAATTTTAATTCATATTTAATTGAGTTCGCTAGCTGTATCAGAATCCATGCCGCCTTGTAAACTTGTACTCGACGAAAGATTAACCGATCGTGAAATTATATTTGCAATAGAACCAAGGTTACCGTCATAGCCCGAAGGTTCGCCAAACTAGGCAGTGGGCAGGGCATATTGCTTGCAGAACAAATGGTCGATGGAGCCGAAAAGTTGGTGGCAATCGCGTACCGGAAGACGCAGCGTTGGAAGGCCTCCCACAAGGTTGACCGATGAACTGGTGAGGGTCGCGGGTAGCCGATGGATGCGAGACGCACGGGAACGGTTGTTTTGGCGACACTTGGGGGAGGCCTATGTCCACCAGTGGACGACTTTCGGCTGATATGATGATGATGATGAAAATTATGTTTTATTATTAATTTCTTATTGCCATTATTTAATAATACCAATAAATTTTTAACTTTTATTTTAATCTTAAAATCTCAACTGTTATCTGTAAGCATATTAAATTAAATCTTTTTTTTTCAGGGTTGTGTCAATTGCAACAGTATTTGTGAATAAAACCTTACTTAGCAGCCAGCAGGTGGCATTAGAAGCACCACTTTTTATAACATGGTTCCAATGTTTAGTGTCCTTCAGTATTTGCTATACATTAAGTAGATTTGGTGGTATACCAGGTCTTTTTGCATTTCCTAAGGGTACACCATGGAATATTGATGTTATGAGAAAGGTAATTGTATTTTTTTAAATGTTATATTTAATTTAATCCAAAGATCTCATCATGAAAACTGGCCATTACGCCAGTAATTTTAATCCCATCTAACACCTTTTTATGATAAGCCAGCTCTTGACCACAATATCTGCAGTGCCCATTTTTAAAATTGAATTTTAAATACTGTGACAGCGTACGGGCACAACGGGAAGTAATTTTAAGTTTTTTATCAAGTTCCCTTTATTTCCTTTAACGGGGACATGGCCTACGGGGACAACGGGAATACACATGTAAAACCACTTCAATTGACAGCTATAATCTTATCAGATTGTAGTTAATTCAACACTTATGTTCTCTAAGGATAAAATCAAGATGGATATCTTTGCAAAAAAACACTTTTGTTTAATCATAATGTAACCATTAATTAGAATAGCTTGATACCATCAGTTTTTACTAATGCTCTATTAATGATTAGTAAAACATATCATCCTTTTTAGATCTATAAAATTTATAGAATTTAAATTCAACATATTATCAAGCAGCATTTGTAAGAATTATTAAAAAAGAGTATTATTAACTTCATAGATATTTCATCTTTTTTCTATTTATTGACTTTGGATATAGACTGAAACCACTTCAATATATATTATGTCCTACTTATTTGACAAGAGACAAGTTCACACTTGGGCTTTAATTTCACGCATATCAAGCAGCATTAGCAAAAAGTATTAAAACATTTTATAATTATTATTACTCCATAGACATATAACTTCGTCATATCTCTTTTTATTGACTTTTAATGCAGACTATACCACTTCAAAATCCTGACAACAGCTGATTTCACAATAACTATCAAGGGCACCGTAAAAACATATTTCACTTTTTAATTAACAGTTTTATATTCATGAAAACTTTTGAACCTTATCATGAGACTGCTTTATCAAAGTACCTAGGTACATTATATTTAATTTTTATCCTATAGTTTTCCTTATCAGCTAATTAACTTCAGCACACTTTTAGCTGTTAATGTATTTTTATTGATAAATCTGCTTATAATAATGATGCTGGGCCGCAATCCGAAAAGTATTTATTATTCTATCATAAATGGCTGGCATTCCAGAAAATCCCCGTTTTTTATAAAAGAATATTAAATCCTTTTCCTACTACATAAACTAACTGAAAGTATGTTTCTATTTTCAGGTGATCTCCCTTTCAATAATGTTTACATTAATGATAGCAACAAATAATTTATGTTTAAAGTATGTGGGAGTGCCATTCTACTATGTAGGAAGGTCTCTAACCACAGTATTCAATGTTGTGTTCAGTTGGGTGCTACTGGGTCAAAAGACCTCTTCCAGGTGCATTTTATGTTGCGGTTTCATCATATTTGGATTCTACCTCGGTGTAGATCAGGAGAGTTTATTAGGTAAATATTTAAATTGCACTTAGCTCTTAATTCTGATTTATACTTGCAAATCTCATGGCTCTTGTGTTTGTTAGTCCTATCAGATAAATTAGGTCAGTTAAAAGTCGTATCGTGTCCATCGAACATCAACCTCTTTGATGTTTTCTTTTTATTTCTGACAAGGTCAGCGCCTTATTCTCTTAACCTCGTGAAAAAACTCCTTATAAAAAACTAGAGGGTCAAATCGTGCCATCTTGCGGAAATTAAACTCGAAACTTCCGCCATGTAAATAAAAAAAAAAATCTGCTATTCCGCGTTTCTCGTGGAGTAGGTATAGCACTAGCTAACTTTCATCTACTTCACGAATTCAAAGTTGTGGTAAAATAAAGGTCTACCGATTACGATACCTTGTAGGTATATATATATATTAATTAAAAGTTTCATGAGATCCATAGGTACACAGCTTAATATGTGAAGAAGTAATAAACAAACTCACTGTATACCATACCACAAATGAATTCTCGATTAAAAGCAGGGCAAGCATATATTATTTTGTTTGTTTATTTTTGGATAAAAATTTTGGAAATGATGGCGTGGCATTCGCCTAAGTTCTCACATATTATCAACCATGACTCGAATTTACCGGCTTAGCAATAGGAAGCATAGATAACTTCAATTTAACCACATCCGATGATAAGAAAAACTTCTATTTTCATTTGTTAGAAAAATAATCTTCCAAATTCCCAGCAGCGTGGGTTTTACCATTAAATTTACCGCCTCATACAAGACTAGGTAGTTTTAGATAAATAAAAATAAAAAAGTTTTAAGATTCAAATTCTATGGTATTAATCTTTTGTTTTTTGTTTCAGGTTCATTTTCTCTAATAGGCACAATATATGGAGTAATAGGCTCCCTAATGCTATCTCTATACTCCATCTACACAAAAAAGGTTTTACCTAGTGTAAACCAAGAAGTTTGGTTGTTATCGTATTATAACAATGCCTATTCTATAATATTATTCCTGCCTTTAATTATAGTGAATGGGGAACTGTCGGTTTTGTGGAATTATACCAACTTTGATAGTTCCTATTTTTGGTTCCAAATGTTTATTGGAGGTTTGTGTGGATTTGCTATTGGGTACTTCACATCGTTACAGATAAAGGTGAGGACTATTTAACTACTTATTTCTTATCAACACATTCATTAGCATAGGTACCTGTTTTGCAACTGAACTTAGTTTGTTGAATGTACACACAGATGTAGCCTCGTTTACCTCGACATTTGAAAGTTGTCTGGTACAGAATGTCTTGTTACGCCTATGTACTACTACCTACTAGTGAAAATTGTGTCAATCCATCTAAAGATAACTGTTCTGCAAGATATAGGATTATCCTACTTTGAAAAACACTCTTGAAGTAACAACACTGTACATGTAATCTTTTCGCTAAATAAATGATAATAAGGAATATGCATGAAACAAAAATATTTATTATCCAAACAGTTTATCTAGAAATATACAATAGAATCGAAATTGACCGAAAAACAAATAAAATATAAATACATATTCTAAACAAATCTGTCTCTCTCGCGAAAACTATGGCAGCTGTATAGGCGTCATAGTATTTGACGTCAGATTTGATATCGGACTTCTCTTTCTAATTGTCAACTTTGAAGCTTAATAACTTCAACATTGATGAAGGTATTTTATAAAATCTTTCATAATTATTTACTAGAGATAATAAGTATTTTTTTTTGCGATTGCAATTACTATGTTTGCTATTGTGCATAGTTGAATACGTTGCTTATCCTGAAACAGCAAATGACATCAATTTCAGGTCACCTCTCCACTGACACACAACATCTCAGGCACGGCGAAAGCGTGCGCGCAAACCGTGATAGCAACTCAATGGTACAATGAAACCAAGAATGTGCTCTGGTGGACCTCAAACATGATCGTGCTATCCAGTAGCTGCCTCTACGCCAGGTTCAAACAGCAAGAAATGGAGGAGAACTCCCGAAAACCCGTGCCCGAAGAGAAGCAGAGCTTAGTATGATGCTTTCTCAAGTTATACCAAAAACTGCATAGTGTTTACGTTAATGCTTTAAAGTAATTTTGTGTTATAGTATATTGTTAAACATTATGTACTTTTATGACATTATGTTGTGTAAAACTTAAGTGTTTGTTAAGGATCTGATAAGGAAAACGATACTGATAACATTTATTTGAAGCTAATTAGTTAACATGCCGATTCTATCTATCAGATATCTCATTCAGTTGATTATGTATGAAATTACAAAAATCTATTATTGTTTAAAGTATTGATTCGGCTTTATACATAGTGTTGTTTACAATTTAAAGCTATTTCTTCAAGTATGTCTTCCTAGTTAATTTAGTATTACTTATACATTACAGANAAATTACAAAAATCTATTATTGTTTAAAGTATTGATTCGGCTTTATACATAGTGTTGTTTACAATAAATTTAAAGCTATTTCTTCAAGTATGTCTTCCTAGTTAATTTAGTATTACTTATATATTACAGAAAAGAACTTAATATAAGTATAATTTCATTATAAATTTGATTGTATCAGTAAATTTTAGAAAAAAAAAATGCATTTAAAAAAGAGATAGGTTAAATATTGAATAGAAATCAGACAAAAGCCTGAGTCAGAATGCGGAATCTGATAATGCCCAGTTTCTGGAAATAAAATATCCACGCATCAAAAATTAAAGTGAAGGGAAGTACTGGGCTTGGCTTATGAAAATTAAATCAAACCAACCATAGCAGCTAATGGGCTTTTGTCGATATTTAATTATTTTTTTCGTTCCAGAAACTGAGCTTTACTATATGGAACGAAGAATTACTAGCGCATTTAAATTATAAGGATTATTTATACAAAGTATATTATTATTTAAGGTAAACGCAGACGAGCTGCAAAGTCCGCCCGACACGAACGCTTCTAAGGATATAGAAAACATATACATACATCGCAAATGAAAACCAACGACAACTTCGTTCTTAAGTAAATCGTTATTTAATATATCTAAGTTGTAATTTTTTGTTGTTTGTGGCAATGTCTTTACATCTGACAAGGTTCTGGGCTTACTTCATGCTTATGCTGAGTTCTGGGCACCGAAAGTGAATTTCCGTAATAATTGTATGTTGTGAGTGCTTTATGCTGCTACTAAAGTACTTAATAAAACCAAGCAGCTCCGCTTTAAAACTTTAAAGCATTGATTCCCAACTTATGGCCTGTGAAAGGTTTAAAGCTTCAAACTGAAAAGTAACATTGATGCAAACAGATTTTAAGTGTCTAGCAGAAATTTAGTGTTTCTATGACAATACTGTCAATCTGTGTACTACATATTAGGAATTTATAATACAAAGTTTTTTTTTAGATGAATAAAATTTTCTTTATTTAAGATACTTGCTAACAAAGAAACCAAACTAGCCCCACGTCAAATAAACCACTGCTTTAAACGCTAATCTAATCATCAAGTGAAGTGATCTCATCAGTCAGCCAATCGCAGCAATTGACATCATTAGTTTGAAATTCGTTGGCTTACTTTTGTGTTGGTAAGAGCGGTTGCGCACTACGTCCAAATCCTTCAAAATACTGTCCGAGAAAACTCGGACGAACTCGGAAATTGCTTACGCACTACCTCCGCTTCAAATCCGTGATTACCTCCTTTCTAGACATACAGATGATATAGCTTCTCACAATCCATCTTTCGTTTCTTTGATCTTCCCCACTCTTATCTCTTGTACTTTCGTTGTGTATTATCAGTGTTACCGTGTTAACCAAAAATTAACTTGTAAAGTATTAAGAACAATTTAACTTGCCAGCCATCCCAGCCATGATTCTTTATCCTTGTCCAATTAAATTATTATAAGATCTTTGCAGTAAATCCAACTAAGAACTAAAACGGTCAGAGTCACGTCACCCCCCTCCCCCTCGCTCTTTTTTTCGGACGCAGCTCAGATTCGGTTCGGACATAGTGCGCAACTGTTCATCCAAATAATACTATGGCCACTTCGGTCCGTCAATAATCTTATCCAAAATGGAGATTCTCAGATGACGAAGAGAAATCGGATGACGGAAATCGAGTGTAGTGCGTAAGCTACCAGACAAATGGTGCCATGACTACGCCGGACCGTCTTTTCACGGATACTGATCGGGTTCGGACGAATCGGACGTAGTGCGGAAGCGCTCTTACCGTTTCGGAAACTGGGTGTGAGTGTGCGTTCACCTTTGTGTTATTTGTGTAACTATTTAATTTTGTTGTGTTTAACATTAGTTCGAATTATTTTTATTTACATGTGATCTTAACAACCTAGAGAGATATTGTTTAATATTTTTGTATCTATGTACCAAATATATATTGTTGGATTCGTCAGGATCTATCAAGTGATCGTATAGTTCTAAGCCATACACTTTGTTCCAATCGATTTTAAATATTGTGTTATTAAATGAGGCCCATTCTGTGTACCTGTATCTTTTTGTTCTTATACTGTACCCCATTATTTTGATATGTTTCAGACGAGGTTTATCAGAGTTCTTCTGGGGGTAAACGCTTGGTCTCGGATACTGGCTTAAAGCAAAATAGTTTCCGAATTGTTTAGTATTATCTATCATTAGTGGTTTCAAGCTTTTTCCATCAAAGCATAGAACTGTTTTATCCTGATTCCGACATGTTGGTATATTATGAGATATACCACTGAGGTCTACCAAAGTTGGAAATACATCGACTAACTCGACAGGCGTATGTATGTTCTTCGAAGATAATCCAGGCGCTGAGAATATCAATGGAACTTTTAAAGCTACGTCAAAATTGCTGTACTTTGCCCATAATCCATTTTCACCTAAAGACCAACCTGGAACCAAAATGCGGGGACATTAGTTTAAGGATATAGTTGACAAATTAGGCATAACATAATGGAATTACTGACCATGATCACTCGTCAATACCACAATAGTTTTCCTTCTGTCAATGTAACTCATTAATTCGCCGACCAAGTCGTCAACATAGGACGCTGCCGCATAGTAACTCTGGCGTATCTTGATGGACCAATCACTAGGCATAACTCCTAAAGGAAACGATATATTGAGCCTGGCAATGTCATCTCTACGTCTGACGTCCGTCCACGGGTGCCAGGCTACTAGTGGTATGTCGGCAGACATGTATGGATGCTTTTGGGGTCTTACTTTGTTTATTGGGATTCTATCTGAAAATTAAAGATATTTGTCTTTTCTAAAATGTAGTAGAGGCTAATCATAATTTTTGGCAGAGCATAATCTTTACAGCCTAAAATGTTCTAAATAGGAACAACACAACGTTTACCATTTAAAATGGATAAAAGCTCATGGACAGAATTCATTAAAATGTAAAAACTGCTTATCAATCTGAATGAAACCAGGATAATAAAACTACATAAGTCTTATCAAA
The DNA here is from genome assembly GCA_002192655.3 of Mamestra configurata. Taxonomy (NCBI): domain Eukaryota; kingdom Metazoa; phylum Arthropoda; class Insecta; order Lepidoptera; family Noctuidae; genus Mamestra; species Mamestra configurata. The sequence goes on along the minus strand of NDFZ01001431.1, from coordinate 2,477 downwards.
AAACTGTGACGTAGCTTTTAAAATAAGGTCATAAATATTAAGGAAAAAACTTGTGCTAATGTAAACCTTAACTCCCCAGAAATAATGTTGAAAATAATTTCAGTACTAACCAAGATAATGTTCAGGAAACTTAATTGGAATGTGTGGTTTATAAAATCCAACAGCAAGCAGGAATGGTTGACTACTATTTCTATTTGAAAGGAAATTCACAGCCTCGTCTAAGGACTCCATATCTGGCAAAGTCCCTCCTGGTTGATTCTTTACATTTACTGGACATACAAGGTTTTTTTTAAGCTTCTTGGTGTTCTTATCTTCACAGACAGCAGCATCTTTATATTTTTCTGTTGGAGGATGGAATGGGAACTGAGACCAGCTGTAAGGGTAATCGTCTGTAAAGTTAGAACTAGTTCCAGGATGGAAGACTTTCCCAATAGAGTAAGTTTCATAGCCCTTTTCTTTGAAGAATTGAGGAAGGGTAGTGAAATTGCCTACTGTCTCCCTCCAGTAGTTGTAAAAGTCGTATAGACGGAGGGAGTCAGGGCGACGGCCAGTCAGCATGGAGTTTCTGCTGGGAGCGCATAGAGATTGCTGAAACAAACATTGACATGGATAGTAGGTATTTAAATCTATGGAAACAGAACAAGCAATAAGCCTTTTTATTGGAGAAATAAATGCTATTAGGACATGTTTTTGATTGGCAGTCTCCTGCTCTTTTATTTATTTATTTACCAACTATGGATGACTTAGGCTCTAGACAGACGGACTGCATTTCAACTGCAATCCAACTGCAAATTTGCAGTTCGGATGCAGTTTGAATGCAGTCGACACGACTGCAATAGAACTGCAAACCAACCCTGCGGTCCAATTGCAGTCGGCGTGCAGTCGTGTGAACTGCACACCGACTGCAATCGGACTGCACGACTAAACAAGACACCATCATGAGAAAAAGTATATCGGCAGAAGAAAGGATTGCAATTACTTTGAGGTAAGCTTTTAACAATTTTAAACATTATTATTTATATTGCAAAGCTCGATCTGTCGCCATTGAATAGGCATTATGAATTAAATTACAAAAATAGTTACTTAAAAAATATATATGTACCTATATAAACAGTTAACCGACTACTTCGTTTATGTATGAGCTATCATCGCTGCAATTATCAGGTGAGACAATATTGCTGTAATGAGATTCTGAAGTTCCTGGCCGATTGAATGTCTTCTGTTGGATAGGAGGTAGATTTGAACTCGAAGGCACGTTATAGTTCATATTTGAAGTAAAATATCTATCTTCTGCTGATATCCTTTTTCTCATGATGGTGTCTTGTTTAGTCGTGCAGTCCGATTGCAGTCGGTGTGCAGTTCACACGACTGCACGCCGACTGCAATTGGACCGCAGGGTTGGTTTGCAGTTCTATTGCAGTCGTGCCAACTGCATTCAAACTGCAGATTTGCAGTTGGATTGCAGTTGAAATGCAGTCCGTCTGTCTAGAGCCTTACAGCTAAAACAAACAGAATAAAAAAAATAGCATGTGAGACTGACAGCCAATTAAAAGTCATCACTTCTATAAAACAGATTGGAAAGAAAGAGTGTGAAAAACACAACACAGGTACCAAAAAAGGAAAAACAGTAAAACATTCAACCTTAACTAAATTCACATGTCATATTCACTACAAGGATAGAAACCCGATTAACCAAAATCTTATTTAAAAAAGCTACGGCTCAGACACTTTCTGGCTGAGGACACACCCTATTATTATTATTATTATTTCTAGCTAATACTAGGATAGGTAAAAAGGAAAGGTAGTCTCCTGAACCACTATTATCATTGTGATCCAGGAAGCACATTGCCCATCAAATAGTTGTTCATTCATAAATCGACAAGACCTGCTCATCACAAATTAGGCTAATTGCAATGGTGGTATTTTATTGTTACCTGCGCAAAGGCATTTTTGAAGTTGACACCTTCGTCCGCCATTGTTTTGATATTTGGTAAGTTGATCGTTTCGTCCGATAGATGGCGCAAGTCATCGACGAAAATAATTAATATGTTGTATCGTGTTGCACTTGAGTAAGATTGAAAATAGGTCAATAAAATAAAAAGCGAAATAATTAAAGAAAACACGGAAAAAGACATGATTATACCCTATGCATAAACAAACAATCTCACTTCAGCAGAGTTCAATAACGTTGAATGCTCTCATAGAACGGAACGTTATAGTAGCGTAAAAAAGCAAATTAATTATTATGAAAGTAGACTAAATATTTCATATGGAATTATTTTATAAAGTGAAAACCAACAAAAAAAGTATGTATCAATAAGAATGCCACATTAAATATGTGTAGCAGATCATGAGACATTTGGAAGTCAACTTTATTAAAATTCTGCAAGAAATGGAACATTCCTTACGAGTATTTGGTCAAAGAGTATGTATTTTTATAGAGATGGCAATGATTACAATGACATTTATTTTGTAAG
>NDFZ01001430.1:0-13804 GCA_002192655.3 Mamestra configurata | reverse complement strand
ACCCAAGTGTCTCTACTTACTGCCATAAAGTATATGACCACTTAATATTAACCACAGACTTTAAATGGTTCCACAGTCAAAATGTTAAAAGATAAAAGTTTAATAAAATAAAAACTGATGACAGATTTAAAATTAGATAAATATCTTGCGTAATTTTTTCAGTTGCTTCTTTTACATTTTCGAAGTAATCACACCGCGAGATCGGTAAAATGTATAAATATTACTTTTATGTTAATTTAATAGTATAGTGCTGTACGCCGCAATCATTGCGTTTATTAATAACCTCATTAACACGGCACGGTGTTTTACCGACATCCGCTGAAAATGAAATTCTGAGGAGGAGGAGCTCGTGGCTAAATAATAACAGTCGCGCGGGTCAATCTTTAAGGTTAAGCAAAGCTTACCATNGGTGTTTTACCGACATCCGCTGAAAATGAAATTCTGAGGAGGAGGAGCTCGTGGCTAAATAATAATAGTCGCGCGGGTCAATCTTTAAGGTTAAGCAAAGCTTACCAAGGTTGGTCTGTGGATGGGTGACCATCTTAACATACCGAGTTTTCTCCGTGCCTCGGAAAGCACGTTAAGCCGTTGGTCCCGGCTGTCACTTGTAGATCTTTGACAGTCGTTACGGATTGTCAGAAGCCATTAAGTCTGACTCCAGTCTTGTCAAGAACTACCGTGTTACCCAGTTAATGGGTTATGAAGGTTNGTCAGAAGCCATTAAGTCTGACTCCAGTCTTGTCAAGAACTACCGTGTTACCCAGTTAATGGGTTGTGAAGGTTTGGTAGGCAGCCGCTCCACGTAAAATACTGGTATTCAGCTGAATCCAGTTTGACTGGAAGCCGACCCCAATATAGTTGGGAAAAGGCTAGGCAGATGGATGGCTGAGAATGAAATTGAAAGCTGCGTGCACATGATGAAAACGCGTGAGAAGTATCTTAATAAAAGAGAGACGATATTCAAAAAGCCGTCAAGCACTTATGCTTATCGAAATTCTAAAAAAAGGAGGTGCGGAATAGGTTTAGATTACATTTTCAAGCATAATTTACTTATTTATTCAAAGGCATTCTCTACCAGTCAACCTTTAAAGAAGGTTCCTTTTAACTACTGAAATAGTGTTTACCAAAATATTCTTGCATTTTTCACATTCTTCACATTCAACAACAACATATTATAATAAACGTTTAGCTTGAATCTCGCCACAATATAAGTTGCGCTGAAAGGCCACCCATCTAGCGCCCCACGCCGCGTCCACCGCCACTGTGACGGATCCCGAACACGCCCCTCATTTGTTATACAAATTTTATACTACCCTCCGAGCTAAACTACTAAAAGGCCTCAAATGTGCGCAAGCGCATGTGGCTTAGGAGCTGCGAGGCTGCGACTTATACAAAATCTGAATTTTGGAATATCTGATCCAGGAGTTTATTTTTTTTTCTACGGTTTTAGATATCGCTGATAGGACACTGGATGATAGCCATTCGGAACCTTGTGGACTTTAATGACTCAATTCCGAATCCTAAACTAGTTTTCTTATCTTTATCCAGTTAAGTCCGATTTAGCAACAAAGATCCAGTTATAGGAACATGGTCAAAATAGTTAAAAGCTCATTGCAAAATGTTGCTCTCACGCAAATGAAAATAATATTAAATCCAATCATTTCCATATGACTGCAAGTGCAAACAGTAAAACAACTACTGATCCGTACGCCACAGTCAATGTTATAATCCGATGAAGGCCGTGAAGAAATTTCATTAAATTCTCTATCACCCGAGGACAATGCAATTGTACGGGGGCAATCGAGATTGAGACGGCAGGAGCGTATTGCACACGGGGCCCGGGGCACCCGGTGGTGTGGTGGTACCGCTGCTTGATTAAATAAACCTTCAAGAGAACGTCACGCCGCCGGCCCCTCGCGTCACTCTTCGGCATATCGCACGGGCTACATACACGCGTGTCATTCACTCGCTCGCCATTATTTACCATTCCACCACGCATTATTGTTTTACCATTATTCACAACAGCACCTACCGCTTTAAAATTTCCTCTATAACTGTCTGCACCTGTTTCTACTCTTTTTATTTTATGATTATGACATATATCACAGTTATTATTCTGAATTCCTGACCCAGTTATGTTAATGTGCAACAATGAGATTACGACATTTTTATTCATCGTTTAATTTTATTGGTCCTTAAATTAAGTCATTTCAGATTTCGTTTTCAATTCCATAAATAATACTAATGGCTATTTGTCCTTTGTGAAGATTATGCGCATGAGTGACATTTATTTAAGTAAACTAACGATGAGTAGTTTTTGCGGGACATCTTCAGGAGCTTATATTAATATTCATTACATCAGGCAAGTTGTTTATATTTTTGCCTTATAGGAGAAATGGTCCAAGTTGCAACCTTGGGGCACTGGCGGCGGTTCGCAGCAATTTGTTAAGATGTAGCAGCTATTTGTCTACAAGAAACAACATTTATCACTGGCGTGTGCAGTAAACTTGGATGCTTCGTCTACTAGTCTCAATTTATGATACGATTGTGGAATACCTAACTCGCCAACGTTTTATTTATATGTTATTTTAAATAGCCCATGTTAATACGATACAAAGACAGTGATAAACACTTAATAGAAGAGTNTATGATACGATTGTGGAATACCTAACTCGCCAACGTTTTATTTATATGTTATTTTAAATAGCCCAGTTAATACGATACAAAGACAGTGATAAACACTTAATAGAAGAGTGCAGAAAAGAAAGTATATCGATGTTCCCTGCCTAGACTTTAATGAGTCAATAGTACGTTGACGTGTGGTACGTAGATAAGAAATACCGTTAGTTACCGATGTTACGTTCCTGATAAACTTGTTAAAATAATTACTGAAGAATTCAATAATTATGTGCATTGATGTCAATAACAACGAATATGTAATAAAAATATGTAAGGATTTCAAATAAAACTACGAAAGACCACATTTCGTTCCACCCAAAATTATGACTTAATAAAAATGTAACGTGTGCCGTAACTCACGGAGTAATAAAAGGAGCTATGACAGCCATGCTGCTCATGCTGAATGTGTGGAATCTATTAAATACGCCTCGCCAGCGCACCGGCACACTATTAATGTTGATTATTTTGATAACACTTTAATTATCATACAGGATCCGGGAGCAGTTAATTTCATGAAATGAAGGCTCTTTCAACAATAAACAATAGACAAAATGTTGTAACTTGACTTTATGCCAGCGAGCGTCATAGCGGATTGGTTTATTAGAGACTCAAATGCATTTGTTCCAAAATGAATACCACGATCACGCTGCCAATATGCATAAATCAATAATCAAACAATGACCTCGGTACGGTAAAGGAACTTACATAAGTCAGTTGGGTCTGGAAGCAAACTAATAAATTCAAAGGATTGACTCGGCGGTGTGGTGAGAACTCGTCCATTTACAGAAGCCGCCATATTACAGGAGCATAAATCTAAGCGAAGTCATCCGAGTGTCGTCGGACGCCCCGCTCGCCTCGTGAATGGACCGATATGAAGGATGGCGCGGCCTGGCCCGAGCGGGGTCCTCGCGAGCCGCATCTCAGCCACCGCCTTAAACGGGACGTTTTGACAACCGCCGATATATGAATTGAAATATGAAAGCCGCAGATACGAGTGACTCGAGTATTGATGTCGGAAAATAAAATAAACATAATATTTAAGTACGTTGCTCCGATAGTAAGTGGGATAAATGATTTAAAATATTATTTAGTTAATGTTATAGACGACAGCCCACGCAACCAAATAAAAGTATTAGAAGAAGAAAGGTTACACGATATATCCGAGGACACATGCCTTGTATAAATGTAAACGATCCAGACTTATTATAAATAAATTCATCACTCTTTAATCATTTCTTCTGAGGAGTCGATGTCAATTTGGCGGCTCTTAGCTCGAATTCAAAGCTGATGAAAAAAACACAATGGGATTATGCAGGCCTAATGGTCCACCGAACATGGGCATTAATCTCGTCATACAATATTGATGTTTCCACAATTTATTGCCGGTGCTTAGAGGAATCACAAAGTCAAAACGGCTTATTAATGTGTGAAGAAACTCACCTTCTCTGGAAACCGTTCTCATGTGACATATTTTTATGAAACCCGCGGGGGCTCGTTAGCAGAATATTTCGTTTTCATCCGCAGAATACAATTGAATGTGAAACTCAAAAACATAAGTCATCATTTTAATAATCTTATCTATATATGAATGCTTATTCGTTTTCGGTAGAGGCAAAAAGATACTATTCTCAAACAAACACACTGTCAAAGTTAAAAAATACTTATAATATAAATGAGGACTTGAGTTTTAAGAGGCGGTTCCATTGTAGAAGACTCAGAGTTGACTTTAATCTGCTTAAAATCAGGAGACATTCGCTTCCAAAGCACGTTTCGTGATTGAATAAGATTTAATCTGTTTCCCCGTACGAACAGAAATCCCCGTCTCCCTCAATGAATCCTTAATCGTTGAATAATATTCTATAGTATGCTTGTTCTTAGTTGTGACTACAAATAAATATAGATAAATCAATCAAATGTTTAATAATTCACACTTTTGGCGTATGGGAACATAAATTATCTTTTCCTTTATGGAAACTTAACTTAAATGCTCGTATTGATACATCATAATCTCCATGGCCCAATCACGGCTTAGTTACAAACCAGATTGTAACAAGCTTGTATGAGTTTGGTGATAGCAGTACATCGGGATATATTTTTTTAACTGTTCAATTACTGGACCTAGTACGGCAGATGTTCGTAAATAATATTTCGGTGACAACATAACGTCTACCATCACCAGGCTCGATACTAATTAACTGTTAATCATGACTTCATTAAAACCTCATTACCTTTTACGACTCTAATTTCTCTTTTTACGTTTGAGTAAGCGATAAATAAAGCAATAATTTCATACTGGTGTGATGTTATTAGTTCGGCGCGGCGCNTTCAATTACTGGACCTAGTACGGCAGATGTTCGTAAATAATATTTCGGTGACAACATAACGTCTACCATCACCAGGCTCGATACTAATTAACTGTTAATCATGACTTCATTAAAACCTCATTACCTTTTACGACTCTAATTTCTCTTTTTACGTTTGAGTAAGCGATAAATAAAGCAATAATTTCATACTGGTGTGATGTTATTCCTTCGGCGCGGCGGTACCATTTAGGGGCGTAACGTTTTATTGTAATGCAAATCTGTGCTTTTTCCCAGTAATAAAAGTATTTAGATGGCAACACGTGACGACAGGCGCTGCGGGCAACACCGGGACGCAAATTATGGCAATCTTGACACCTACGAGGCGCTAACTGGGGTGCACCCTGCAATTTTCTCGACGTGCAACACCGAAGCTTCGGTACGTACGGTCGCTCGCTGCCGGCGCGGGCGGCGGTATGCCGGCAATGATTTGCTTTAATTTACGCCCATGTATTTCTAACTCGCGTTTTATTATTGTTTTGAACTTAAATTAGATGAGAAATATGGTGTTTCTGCTGCTTATATTGTTGCGGAACTGTCTGAGAAGATTAGAGACAATTGCCCTTTATTGCATACGTACTGCTGCGTACGTGGAAGATGCTTAATTTGATTGATTTTCGTTACGCTTTAGTTCAATCGGCAGCTTCAGTTTTTTTTAAATATTTTATTTGTTAGAATAATAACTTGTAAATCACGTTTATTTATATACCGTAGTATTGCCAACCGAATTTTGGACAATAAATCAAAACTTCGTCAATAGTGTAAACTGCAGTTCTAACTTAACATGTTTCAGTTGTAAGAACTAGCTTTAAGATGTAAATCTGAAAGTGCGTAACATTTATCTGATACATAAGAGTTCCTTCTACAGGTTGTAGAACAAAAGGCGAGAGATAAGATCTAGAGTTCAAAGGCGTGTGGCGCGTAGCTGCCGAACGCAACCGTGTGTAATACAGTCCACCGTGCACCGGCGCGCTCGCAGCTCCCACGTACCTTGCACCCACCGGACGGACGCACGGGCGCCGCCGGACGCTGGAGAAACAATAGCCGCCTGGACAAAACGAAACCGATCGATTTTAAAATCACAACCGCAATCTCCGCGCGGCGTAATCTTGCAAATATTTATTATATGTCAAAACAATATGCCGAAATGGAACGCTTATTGCGGTTTTTACAAATGTGTCTGGTTTGCTGCGAGCGCTCGTTAGCGTGAGGTACGATGCATTGTGGGGGTACAATGGAGGGCGGGGCGCGCCCGCGGCGCCTGCGCAGCGCTGGAAATCGCTGCCCAAGTGTTCCACATTTAAATCAATGACAGACACGGTGAACTATCCGCTCTCACACCAAGACACTCGTCTGCATCTCTCTCCTTCTAACTTTGGAGTACATTTTAAATAAAACACCGATAAATGCGTCTTTAGTTATGAGCTCCATTTAGTATTGCACGTTACTGAAGCAGGAATGTGCTATCAAGAGGACTGTGACTTAAAAATATTTAGAATTTTATTATGGATTTTTGCATCCGTTAATTTGAACAGAAATCGGCTCTAAAGTTTTTAATTGTTTAATTTGGTTCACTCTTTTACGATTCCAATGCAAAAATATGAATTCAATGAGCCAAAACATTTTTATAAGCGCAACGCCGCCCGTGAAGCACTTACAAAAAGTAATTAAAGTAATATTCTCTGGTCAAACCAAATTCTCTAAATATAACGTTTATATAGGGATCGCAATTAATTTTATTTTTATATCTGTGGGTATTTTTTATTTTAAGCCACGTATCCGTAAATTACACTGTTATTAAAAATATCCTTTGGGACATACTTAACTTATGCTGCTCATTTTTAGTAACAATCTTAAATTAAAATCAAAAGTAACGTAATGGGGGACTTAATGAATTCCATAATCCCTCGTCTGCTTCAAATATCACGAAAATCTTGTAATTACTTAATCTATAAAATAAATCAGCAAAAAAATATAAATGGCGAGCCTCAAGAACCTTTCCGTTTATGTACAATACCCGTCACCCATACACTCAGTCAAAGCATCCACTTATCCTACATTGTCTTCAGAGCTCCTGTAACCGGTTCCGTATGTTATTAAGCCTTCTATAAATAACATATCATAATATCCCGAAAGTCCCGTTGCTCCCAATAGCGTTTGCGGCGCGTGGCGGTCGCGAGCAAACTCGCGCTGCCACAGTTTTACGACAAAATAATATTCTTTAATTATAATGGAGCGTCGTGAAGTAAAAAGGCAGCGCACGCGACATCTGTATTAAATTTAATGGAATAACAGTTGCACCTGCGTGCAGTCGGGTTTGCGCGAGAGTCGATCACTACACTCCGATCCCAAGAATCTGCTAAGTGTATCTAATTAAAAATTAATTACTTCAACCTTTCCAAACACCGACGGTAATTCTTGTAGCGATGATCGAGATTTGAAGAAGCTAATCCTTGTATACCTAGCTTTATACTAACAACAGTTTTCTTCAGAAGAAAGGCATAGTGAATAGGCAATAGCAATGCGTGATTATAGATCTGCAAATACCAATGGTGTTTTACTAAGCTAGGGTCGACCCTGGACTTAGAGAGCTTACGGCAATTTTTTTTTATATTTAACACATGGTTTGTATAGCATTGGTGAGGTGTCTAAATAAAATGAATAACTTGGCATTTACCACAGGGAATTTTGCACCAGTTATACTGAAAACTTTCACCCCGTGCCGCTGGTATTTAACTTATAAAGCGTATCGGACATGTTGACTACATATCCAAACATTTACAACGGAACGAATCTTTGCAGGCCGGTGGTGTTACAATAATTATGCATACTCATAACGCTTAACACACTTAGAAAAAGGTCCTTTAAAGTTTCCCTACCTGGCACAAATATATGCACCTACGTACTTTGCAGTTATCTTTGTAAGGGAAATAAATTATCCTGCCAAGATACAGGTTTTCCATAAGTGCATATTAATGCTTATATTGAACTGGTTTCCATTGAAAGGAAAACTAACTGAACACTTTCTTTAATAAATGAATGGTTGGTCAGTTAGGGGTGTACGTATATATGTGACAAAGACTTCATGTGAAAATACAAGCCACGTTAACAAAGAACAGTGACTCAGAAAGCAGTTTAATTAAAGCTAAGTGAAAGTAAGTAATAAATAAAGTATAACAATAAATGTACACACCACATAGTGTTCAAAAGATTTTTTCCTTAAGATTTCAGTCAATAAATAATCATATTTTCTGAGCTCAACCCTCTCAACCAGTTCGCTTTTCAACAAGAAAATTGCTCGTTACAACTTTAAGGCGCCAAGTGTAAACCCTAAAGCTACGTGGTCTTTATTGCATATCCACTGCTTATATACCTAAAACCTGATTCTATTTTAATACATAAAGAGAACTTAGAAACGCAGGAGTCACAAAGTACTTTAGGTACTTAACCTGTGCACTTAACTACGCAATTAATAACACAGCTGAGGTAGGTACTGGTCATTATAACCGCCTCGGGTCCATTCTAGTTACCGTCACTTTGTATAAATTATATAAAAATAAGCACAACTAGAAAGGGATGGGTGTATGGTAATTGGTGTGGATCAGAAAGTGATGGGCGAGGTGGCAAGGGCAGGTGTCACGGGACATCTGCTGGCCCACAGACAGGCACGTGGCTCAACCCTATAAACCGACCTCTACGACTACCAGCCACAGGAAAAAGTTAAGAAATCCTGTAATAATTAAGACCCTTTACATATACGTGTAGGGCTTTTCTAATTAGATTTACAATATTTAAAAAAATTCGTTGTTTGTTTTATTAATGTTTACCGCCCTTGAAAACTACCCTATACTATTCTTAATTTAAACAAAACAACATTTTAAGAAATTAACTTAAAATAAGAGGATTCAGACGGTAGGAATCATCGGTAAAATAGTAAATTCTGTATTTTATTGAATTTTTCAGGATTTTCATACTTTATTTTAGCTAAAATGCGAATTTCATCTAACTTGATTTACAAAACAGTTACCCAAACAGAGATGACCTCTAACTAATTTTGAGTAATTTGGAAGAAAAGAGTTCAACGCGTTGCGAAATCATGTTTATTTATTTTATGACTTAATATTTATGTATTTTATTTAGAGGATCCAAAACATATATAGTGAAAAAAAATGGTATATTAACTAAATATTCGCTCAATACAAAATCATATATATGCTCACATTACCGAATTGAGCCAAAAAAAATATGACATCGATAGAACATCAAAAACTGTTTAAGTATTAATTACTTTAGAAATAGCCATTTTGTTGAAACAAATGATTACTTATTCCCGACTTTGAAAAATACTAGAAACTGGACTACAAGTTTAAGAACTCAATACGAAGACAAGTTATGCACAGGTGGACATAAAACTGCATTATTGAGAAAGAGTGTTATGTGTATGACTCCTCTTATTTATAACTATGTCCCTTGCTAGCAAACTTAATTTTATCTCTGCTGGTATTGCTTTGTTGTACCTATAAGTATATAAGTGTGTGCTGTATATTAGGGTAATTTTGGGTGCATTGTGCTCACATAATATAATCAATTTATCAATGTATGTATTCAAAATATTGTAAAACTTATATTTGAAGAGAGTAACTATGGAGTTTCTTGTCCGTTCTTCTCCATAAGAATCTACTTTTCGCGAATGGACAACTAGAGTCACTAATATTTTAATTTCAAACTGTAAATTTGACGTTCAAAAGTGCCTTTTAATGGTCTAGTTGAAATAAATGAATTGATTTTGACTTTGAATTGACTTAACCATGAACAAAAAATGATTAAAGACCAACGCTTAGTAGAATTTTAAAAGTACCTTAAACATTGCTAGTTCTAAAATGTTTGTCTCTGTATCAGTTTTTTTAAATGACAAGTCTATTTAGTTTGCAATGTTCATCAAATAGTTTTAAGTAAATATAACAATTTTGTAGCCTAAGTTAGTAAAATTTTGCATGCCATGAGACAGAATGTATAAGGGATCAAAAATATTGTATCACCTAATTGTATTATTTACCTACATTACATGTATATAAATAAATCTGTCTATCTGCAAGAATTGTATAGGTCTGATGCTATTGTTATGTGTTTATAAGAAACGCTGTATACATTGGCGGTTGGTTAACCCCTTTAATAAATAATAATAAAGAACATCACTTGAATTTGTAAGAATAAATATATTGTATTTGTATTGACACATACAACACATACATTTATATGAAAAATGGTCCATTTAAGGTCTTATTATAAATAGAATTATGATCTGACATGCAAATTTATTTGAACAATTATTTATAATTCATCGTTCTTACGAATGTTAAATGTAAAACTAATAATTAATTCAATTATTATAGAACAAGTCTACATATAAATATCGAATAAGGACATGTAAGCATATAAGGATCCTGCCGTTTTGCCGAAAAGTTTTTGACATAATTTCATTACCCAAACAAATTTTAGCAACCTTTTTTTATACCATTTGCACTATTTCGAATGATTTTAGTACGCATATTTTTATTTGGTCAAATTTTTACTTGGCAAAATATTACCAAGTATAATGTCATTATGGCATTTGGTCTTTAATCAAATAATTTATTACAGCAAATAATCTTCAGACAATAAACGTTTCAGCCAATAAACATTTGACTTGTTGGTTAAATTTGATGTCTTTTGCGTACTTCTTTGTAAGTTTTTGTGCTTGAATTTGTCTGAAACAAGTAATTTTTTTTTTAGTTAGAGTAGGTTAAGTATCAAAATAATGGTTAGGTTAGGTTAGGTTCCGCGATCCCCGGCGTAGGTGGAAGATGGAACACCGGGGTGGTTTTAGTCAGTAAGAGTCTGACAGACCCCTCCACCCGCCCCAGGGTGGAGGGTTTCCATGAGGATTTCCCCCCGAAATAAAAAAAAAGGTTAAAACTGTGACCTCGTACGGACACGACTTGCATTCATAGAAAAAAGAGATTGTTTTTAGTAGATTACCCGGAACTGAACTATTTAGATTAGGATAATTACTAATTTAAATCAAAATGGTTAGGTTAGATTTTGCGTAAAAACTGTTACTTACTCCAACTGAAATATTTGACTAAATAAAAAATGTTAAAAGTACTAGTTGGTAAACAAGTTATAGTTTAAACGTTAATTTCCCAAACATTAGGTTAGCGTTACAATTTTTTGTGAATAGAATTTTTGCTAAGTAATAATTTGGCAAATGAAATTATGCGAAATTTTTTTTGGGAAGTGAAAATTTGTCAAATTCCTTTGTTGTCAAACAAGGGAGACCCAAGTATATTATATTACATTTATATAATTTATTATATTTTATATTTAGTGGGTACCTAACTCTCTCAGGCACACTACTTGTGACTACATTAACTGTGGCTATTTAAATACGATACAAAATATCTGAAAAACTTTGTTTGTTTGCTAGTGTATTTTGCATTTCTAGTTAAGTGAAACAAAAAAACGATAATTAATATCCACAAATGCAAAGTTGCTGTCTCCGAGTACGTTATGGATTGTGACAGGGTTGAATTACTAATCAGTTTTAATTAAAACTTATTGCACACGCAGCAATTTAAAGATATAAATTGACGAGCTATGACAGTATTACTCCAAAAACAGTTGCAAATACTACATTTTATAAACTGAATTTAAAGCAACATATTATCATTTGAGTGTCTTCGCAATAGTACTCGTAATACAAGTAGCTACAGTTAGTTCAAACTTACATGGAACAAATTACAATTTACGGTAGCCTTGGTGATCGTTTCAAATTAATTTTACGATTCCCACCCATTTCTTGTACAGTTTACCATATCATCAAAGACATCGCATAATATGGTACAGGTCTCATATAATTTAAAGAAACAAAATTTATAAGGACCCCGTCATTACGAAGTCACATGATCAAGATGTTTGCAGAATAACATTTTCGGCCCCCGATAGTAATAATATATTCAAAAAGAAATAAATAGATGATGATTTATTTATATTTAACCGAAGTAAAACTGTAAGTGCTCACACATCAGAAACCAAAACAAGGTTAACGATGACTGCGGAAACACTACTGTTCGGCGATACCTTGAAGAGATAATCAAAAGAACTTTTATATATGTAAATAAGTGCAAACTAGCGCACATATACTTTAATTATAGACATTAAAAGAACAGTAAACAGAATATGAAATCCCATCGTATGTGAACCCATTAAAATAACTGGGACCGGCTGAAACATGATGCACCTTTACTTTTTGTTACCGAATGGAAGTCTCGCCTGTCTTCGACAGAACTTAGATGTTATCAACATAAAATAATATTATCCTGCCTTCTGTCATTATTCTCTTGTTAACTGTGCTCATGATAAGGAAAATTGTGTGATTATACTTCGACGCATTGTAATTGGCATTGGTCTTTATTCATTAGCGAATTTCTTAGATGAAAAATTTTTTATCCCGTTTTTATGAAGAAAGCTCTTTTTTCCCAGGATTCATTCACCCCTCACTTTATCGGCTGGTCAGGTCTTCTCATGAGATGTACCACGAGCTTTATTTTGCTTAGTGCTATTATTAGCACTAAGCAAAATGTAACCATAAGGTTGTAGGTGTTTTTCAGTGTGTAAACTATTCATACACGTTATGAATAAAAACAAGAAAAAATCGGGATTCTAAATCGTTACTTGAACTTAGGTCATACATAAGTACTTCACTTAAGCTTATCAAAATAACATAATAAACATTGACATGGCGTAATAATAATGCAATATTACCAAGATGATTGAGTTTGTTTCTTGAAGACTCAAGACGCATTTATTTCAATTAGACCATTTACAGGCACTTTTGAATTGTCAAGGTCGGTCGGTCAAAAAGATGAAGCTCTTCGCACGTTATCACATTTTTATTGAGGTGATTGAGTTGCCATATCGTTGTCATATCGCTGCTTGTTTACAACTTCGTCACATCATGCACCCAATGAAAAGTGTGCTAGAGATGGCTTTGATTACACTCTACTATAAAGTGGTTATCAACAGATAAAATCCAATTTAAATGCATGTAACACTGCAAAGCATAAACTAGACTCCTAGAAAATGAATGGCTATGAAAAATTCATGTGATTTATTTAAGATCGTGCTAACAAAATGCGTCACTGCGGGAAATAAGTCAGGAAGAATTTGTTCTAAATACGCTATACATCCAACTTCACCGAAGTTGTGGCTTAATATAGGAATGTTAGGACCTAAGAGCATGAGTTATTCATACCACAATTTGCTATAGCTTCTGGTGTTGAAGATTTATTTACCCATTTACGATTATAAATTTGTCAAGCTTAATTGAACTTGATATTTACGACTCTATCGCTCAAATTTACAGTTTGAAACCAGTTTTACAAAAGCCCGTACCTATAGAACTATCGAGGCCTAGGCGTAGATTTAACTACTACCCCAAATAGTGTCAATTCAAGTCAGAACAATAACACAAAAAATATATTCACTTTAAAATCAGGGAAAAAAAACAGTTTAAATAAAAACGTATTTAACACGAAAACATCAGGCGTTCAGCTACGTCGACAGAAACGCCTACTATTTTTCACTGAGCAATCTGTATTCCAAAAATGCTTGCTATTTGCATTCCAACAGTATGTTTATGCTTAATTTTTCCTACCTGATTCATTTATAAAGTACTAAAGATAAGAATAACGCTAATATAGAAAAGTACCCAAAACACAATTACT
>NDFZ01001429.1:0-13801 GCA_002192655.3 Mamestra configurata | reverse complement strand
GTGTAGTCGCATCGTTTGTGAGTTTAATTATAAGCCCTGGCCTGAGGCTTTAATATTTATAATATTAAGGCCGCCACAGGCAAGTCCGGTTAAACAGCCGACAACCTCCTAGGTTGACATGCAGAGGCCACTCATAAAAAAAATCAAGAGGGTCATTTGCTCTTATTATGTATACTCCGGAGCGTGCTGGCGAGTCCTTTAGTGCAGACCTCGTACACTACTGTACTCGACACAAAACTGGTTAGAGTTTGGTATTTGGTTTGAGTTATTGCCAACTAATCAGAAAAGTATTAAGGAATATTGATAGACTCGCGTTTAACCTCAATCTCACGTGATGGAAAGCGACGATGTGGTCGATGATTGAGCACGTTTTCTTAGAAGTAACCTGTTAACTCTAGACCCCCAGGTTGTAGCCATCAGGAACAGACTCCATCAGGGAATTCCACTCCTTAGCTGTACGCACAATGAAATTATTCCCAAACTGGTTTGTGCGTCCGTGAGATGGATCAGCTGTACGTGTGTACGTCTTGTAATCCGATGATTGATTGAGGTTGGCGGAACTAAGAAGTGCAATCGCACACTCCACGAAATGTTACCGATAAATAACTCCAGTAGGATTTGTTTGTAAGATAAAAGGANCACGAAATGTTACCGATAAATAACTCCAGTAGGATTTGTTTGTAAGATAAAAGGAATCCATTTGTTTAACTAAGCAAAAAGTCAATATTGCAAACAGCTGCAGTGGTCACAATTTTTTTTTTATTTTATTTAATATGGGTTTGCTCTTGACTCTAGTCTAGGTCATAGATGACAGAGACAAAGTCGACGATGGAGCGAGCTTACCCAGAAGAAGCCTGTTGTGTGCAATTACCACGAACATGCTGATAAACGCTTATCAGTTGTAAACCAGTATTTAATTTTGGATCAGCGACTTACATTGCCCCCTCATTTATCATTTTAACCAAGTAAACACATGGCTTTAATATCACTTAACTACGACTTACTAATTATTTCCAAACAAAGTAAGGTTCGTCTTCTGATCTAAATGCATGCATCTGAGTACCAGTATTTTAAATGGACTGACTGCCTGTCGGCTGTCTGTCCTACCAGAAACCAGGCAGCACGGTGCCCCGTTTTCTGGCTTCTTACCTCCGTTTTCGCTTTCTGGTTATCCGTAATGAATGACAGTCAAAACGATCTACAAAAGAATGGCAGCCGAATGTGCTTTCCTACAACTAGAGTCACTAATATTTTAATTTCAAACTGTAAATTTGACGTTAAAAAGTGCGTTTTAATGGTCTAGTTGAAATAAATGAATTGACTTTGAATTTGACTTTGAAGCACGGAGGATCTATATATTCTTATTATTTATTTAAATGTTTGTATGTATTAATTAAATATCAATCGCTTTTTATTCACCATACTGCACCTACCACCATTCTCTGCATCACCCAAAGGTTGACTGGTAGAGAATGCCTATGGTATAAGTCCGCCTCTGTACATTTGTGTGCGTAAAGTGTAAATAAATAAATAAATAAAAGTTTCTTTACGTCGAAGATTGAATCGTACGGCTGGCCACGAGCTCCTCTCTCTAATTTGGTAAATGAATAATTTTGCTTTATTAACAGGAAAGCACAACATAATCTTAGTGCTCCCTGAGCAGTGAATCTTTTTAAGGATCCCTGAAAACATTTATTATCTATTATACTCGCCTTACTCAGCTATTGTCCTGCCAGGATTGCGGAATTTGTTCGAAAGAGTCACCGCGGCCCTGGAACGCAAAGGGCTTTACAAGGAACACGGATGGGTTACCACGGAAGAGTCTCACACGCTCTTCCGCTCCACCCAGAGCGGAAGAAGTCATTTGATGATGTCCCATACTTAAAAAAAAAAAACTCAGCTATTGCTGGGCAAACCAATTTCCATTTTCCGGGAAAACTTCCAAACTCTGAGCTACGATGGAGAATTTCCTGGATGGAAAGCCCAGAAACACATTAGTCATCCTTATGTACTCAACTTGCGATAAAACCAAGGATGCAGCTTTAAGATAAGCAGTCTCTATAATAAGGAATATCCATGCCTTTTTATCTGCGAATTTAAATACTTATTTATTAATTATTATACATACAGCTCCAACACCTAAACAATCCTACTAATATTAAAAATGTGAAAGTTTGTATATTTGTGCAACAATGAGGCAAAAACGGCTGAAGGGTTTTGGATGCAATTTGGCACACATATAGTGCATCCCGAAATAACACAAAGGCTAATTTTCATATATTTTTATGCAAGCGAAGCCACGCCGGGCGGAAGCTTCTTCTGTAAAAGCTTTTATGTTTGTAATTAGAAAGAGGAAGGAGGAGGAGGAGGAAGTCCGACGTAGCCCCTGACGTCAAAATCCGTGACGCCCATATAGCTGCCACAGAAAACCGCGTTTTTTGCGAAAGGGGAGATATACTCGGTTAAAATTTTTATACTTATCTCATTGGATTTAATAAATTTTGACAATTTTTTCACTGTTAGTATTATTTTTCGTTGGAACCGCTTAGATTGTAAATATTTCCCATGCATTCCTATTTAATTAACTTTCATGACAATGTCATTCTGAATTCACATTGACGTAGATGCACAAGAGCAAAAAATGGCATAGACGCAACGAATGCACCTGGCTTAAGGTCGTACCAGTTGTCATTTTCCTCTTGTGATGTTGCAGTTATATTGAATGATTCTTCTCAGTATATAAGGCATTGAATAACATCGCTTCTGTATTACGTGAAGGGTTAGACAGAGGTCCATAGTCCTACATAGTTTTAGGTAATTAATACACAATGTGCTCAAGGAAGACCTGGTGATGGCCGCAGACATTCACTGGATGCGAGACACGCAGGCGATGTGGCGACCTTTGAGGTAGGCCTATGTCGTATGTGTACAGTGAACAGTGGACGTCTTTTGACTGAAATGATGATGATGTACACTAACGGCCAGTCTCACTAACGTATCTACCTTTAACCAACTGCCAAATTAGCTACCAGCAGTAGCTGAAACGTCATGTTTGCCTTTGAAACATGACGTTTCAGCTACTGTTGGAGTTTTGGTGTCTAATTTGATAGTTGGTTAAAGGTTGATACGTTATTGAAACCGGTCGTAAACCACTCAAACCTATTTTGCAATAGTCCTACACCAGGGGGTGGTTGTCCTTGGTTGGACTTGCATAGTGAATACGGGGATTAAATTCCGTTGGTGCCCTATACCGAATGAACGATGGGCCGAAGCGAATACGCTTCGGCCCATCGTACGCCTTCCAAAGGTCATGTTAACATTATTATCCAATTATGTTTAAGTCGAGGCTCGAGTCTATTGCCATCAAATCGTTCACAAATTTGGACTCAAGGATGCAACTGAAAAAATCAAGATGAAGAAATTCAACAACACCATGCCCTGCCAACGAGCCTGACTCATGCACCTCGCAGAGTTGGCCAGTTGGCCATAAAATGTGGCTAACTGAACAAGCGTGCACGCTTCCTCTCAAGATAAAAAGTTATACCATTCAATAAATGACTAGCTTTTTATCGCGGTTTTGCCCCCTGACAAATCCCGCAGAAACCGGGCATTACACGAGGATAACAAATAGGATATAATACCTACTCAGCGATAGCATCAGTGCGCTTTCTTCAAATTAGCTACCAACAGTAGCTGAAACGTCATGTTACAAAGGCAAAGATGACGTTTCAGCTACTGTTGGTAGCTAATTTGACAGTTGGTTAAAGGTAGAATTAGGTTATTGAAACGGGTCGTAAGTAATAATAATAAAATGTATTTGTTTTTTTCCCACAGGTAACAAATAATGTACAGTTGAAGGAAACAGTTTGAAGATGGGAGACAGGAGCCAAAACCAAGTAAAAAAATAAGTAAAGTAAAGTATCCTGTCTCCCGTCTCTCAATGAAAGAAATTAAATTAGTATTATTTAATAATAATACTAATTTAAATTCTTTTAATAATAATACTAATTTAAATTCTGTCATTGAGAGACGGGAGACAGGATACTTTACTTTGCTTATTTTTGTTCAGGTAGGTTTGTTCAGGGTCGATCTGATTAATATCAGATCGACCCTGAACAAACATACAATTTGACCTCTTTATTATATTTGTTAATTTAGGAAGTTATAAGATTCAATATACCTAGTTAAATTACGTTTTATCTTTGTTTACTAGACTGTCGTTGAAATGTCGTCTGTTGCGTCGGTTGAGTGCTAAGCTAAATGATAACTCAGTAGGAATACCTACTCGTACGGCTAACTGCAAACTATGTGAGTAATGTGTTTAATATACTTAGGTACTATGGTATATGCATGCTCTTTAACATAGACGGATAAATATTTTGATTAATTAAAACAATAGCTCTACAATTTCGTACCTAACATGAATTACGAATCATCAAACTCAGCACAACTAACTGGCGGAAAAAGGATGCGATTAAAATATCAATTTGTAAAGACGCCACTGGTGCTTCCCGCCATTGTTTTTTTTTATATAGGTATTGGACCACTACTAGGATTGTCCTGGTTATGACGAAATTGAAGGTGAACGTTCTTACTTTTATTTGACGCCATTTTTACGTACTTAAGTATTTACCCAAGTTTCCAAAACCAAGCTTCTAAAAGGACATATCTCGCCGACTGATCGACATTTTGCGTGACCAGAGGGCTGGCTCGTTCTTTGCTCAAAGAATTAGCATTGCCATTCAACGTGGCAATGCTGCCAGTCTTCTGGGCACGTTTCCGGATGACAGCGATGCGGAGGAATACTTTGACGCCTGAGTGTACTTTGTTTTTATATATGTACATACTTAGGTTTAGTAGATGTAAATAGTTTTAAGATAGTATATAGTTATATTATGTTTGTCTGATTGTAATTAATCAAAAACAAATCTGTAAGTAAACAATCACAGCTTCTAAAACCAAGGCGTTTTATCACCAAACAGTGATAGGTATAGTAGGCCTATAATGGTAGCCATTTCACAATGGTTACTATTAAGTAGGTATACCTAGGTCACCTTAAAAAAATAAAAAAATAGACGCGCGCGTATTCTGCTCCGTATCACCAACGGACTTACGATTAGTTCCGAACCCGAACTAAGAATTAATGACAACACGATTTGACAGTTACTGTCACACTACTAGTTACTGTTGACATTCATTCTTAGTGGTTAGGAGATACGGAGTAGAATAGGTACGCCCGCAACTAAGCCCAAAACTACGGACTTCAAGCTAAGAGAGTAGCGCCCCTGGTTCCAGCAATACAAACATTAAAATTAAACCTATTTATTATTATGAAGTTCTGATGACAGCTCATCTGCCTAGCCTTTTCCCAACTATATTGGGGTCGGCTTCCAGTCAAACCGGATTCAGCTGAATACCAGTATTTTACGTGGAGCGGCTGCCTACCAGACCTTCACAACCCATTAACTGGGTAACACGGTACCCCTTGACAAGACTGGTGTCAGATTTTCTGGCTTCTGACTATCCGTAACGACTGCCAAAGAGCTACCAAGATACCGGCTTTACGTGCTTTCCGAGGCTCGGAGGAGTCTCGGTATGTTAAGGTGGTCACCCATCCACAGACCAACCTCGAAGATTTACCCCGTGCAGCTGTTACTATTTAGCCACGAGCTCCATTTAGTCACGAGCTAAAGGTAAGGTATCAATAGTGGTACCTAGTGGTAAGTTTCAAGTTCTCTGACTCTTTGTTTCCACCTCAATTGCCTCAGCAGGCGTACGCTCTTAGCCACAATTTTAAATAATTTATTTTAAGAATGCGTGTTTATATCAAAAAGCACGCCCACGCAAACACGTGTAACATCCGTTCTTAAAAGCCGCTTAAAATACGTCATAAACTCCGACAGCATACAATAAAGAAAGAAAGAAATACTTCTTTATTGTATGCGAAACATAACATAGTACTGTCACACCAGGTTGTCGTTGATATTTGTAACCCTGTGTGACGTCTCCTCGTAATAAATCAATACTTATATTTGATCCGATATCAACGTAAGCTATTTCAAGTCTCGATCATTTTCTTTTCAATCCAATTCAAAACCTTTAGCATGATCCTTAATTTCTTCGCCACAGACGCTTCCCCAAACGTGTATACGTGTGCCTCCCGGACTGCGCACACGCATGTCCCTCATCCGGCGCGGCGGCGCGTGTTGGCCCGAGGGGCCGCAGCGACCATCAGCTACCAGGAGCTGGCCCGCCTGGCCGCGCTGAAAAAACAATAAACTATCAGCCTTATTTATAAAAACTTTATAACCATGACTTAGCTAAAATACTGATAAGCAAATTCTTTATTCAAAATTTTCTATGGAGAATTTGAATGTAGAATCTCTTAAAAAGTATTTTAGATAAGTAACGGCTAATAAGTTTTAATGAATAAGTGCCTAAGTATTTCCTGCCAGCATGTACATACGCCAGCAAAGCTAAAACAATCTGTCAAATGTCTTTAATAGATTTTGTACTTAATCGCTAAAGCATTAGGTTCAAGGTTGATTGGGAAAATTTTACAGTTTTAGGTAGCTTGATGTGCTGGCGTCTAGCGTCTGTACAAAGTCAGTAGACAATGATTTAACCAACTTTGAGTTCCTCCGGCAGGAACTCAACTCTGTATCCTGGTAGATATCAGGATACATACCCTCTGGCAGGGACTCAAAGTTGGGCACTGTGATATACACAAATAAATGTATGGCTCAGCTAAGTGATGGCGCATTCATAATCGTGTCACCGCAGTGACGACTGGACGTGCCAATATTGAGTATGGAGTGCACTTGCTGAATTTGGTTGTTTAACTTAAAACCCTAAGCCCTAAACTAGTGATCATAGTGAACACTACAGGTACAACCAGGGAGTCTTTTAGTCGATGGTGAATAAGTTACTTCTTGGCAAGCCTGCTCCATCATCGACCACATCATTTCTGGGTTAGATGGTGGTCAAAACGGGCCTATCAATTACAATAAAAAACGAACCCAACCGCAAAAACCGTCAAAAAATTCCATACATGTCACTTTTTAAGCAGTTTAAAACAGTTAGTGGCATTTATTTTAGTTCAATCACAGATCTGTGTGAGTCTGATGCCACTGCATCAGACTGTAGGGGCATCAATGCCGCTACATGAAAAAGTAAGAAGCGAAATTCGTACGGCAACAAAAAGAACCGCAGCACCATCTACGAAGAACTAATAATGAAATTCTGCATCACGCGAGCAAAGTTCTCCGTTTATTTTTCTTTTGTAAGGATGGGAAATCATCAAATGACTTCTTCCGCTCTGGGTGGAGCGGAAGGGCGTGTCAGACTCTTACTGACTAAAACCCACCCGTGTTCCTTCTACAGCCCTTTGCGTTCCAGGGCCGTGGTGACTCTTTGGCACAAATTCAACCCTGGCAGAAGCAAAGTTCTCTGTGCGATTTGAACATATACAACAGTCTGAATATCAAGTATCGCGCAGTTGCCCACCAGACACAACAATCGTCTGGCAGGAAGATCATCCCATTTCCAGTGGAGGTATACGTGACTTTACTCTCTGTTCCGCATAGCTCTATAAGAATACTTGAAAAGTGACTTGTTTGAAACTGCATAACTAGTAGTTTTTAACCAAGCGATATGTGTGTGACGTTTTATCTTCTTTCGTCTGTGAACAGATACCCATTCGTAACATTTTAAAACCTGCTTCCCATAGGTAAGGTATAAAATTGGATGGCGGGACGAGCTTGACGCTTACGGACAGAGTTAGCTCACAACAGCGCAAAAACTCCAAGGTTTGGAAGGAAGAAAAGCCCAGAGACTATACAGGGTGAAAATTAAAAACTTTTTATACGAAAAAATACTACCGACTTCCAAATAAAAAAATTACGTCGGTGTTTTTGATTGTTTCTTCGTATATTATTTAAGATTTTCGAAATTAAAGTTTTTTTATACTTTGTAGTGTATTTTTTTGTTTGGAAGTCGGTTGTATTTTTTGTATATTTTNTACTACCGACTTCCAAATAAAAAAATTACGTCGGTGTTTTTGATTGTTTCTTCGTATATTATTTAGGATTTTCGAAATTAAAGTTTTTTTATACTTTGTAGTGTATTTTTTTGTTTGGAAGTCGGTTGTATTTTTTGTATATTTTAAAAAAAAAATTGTATTTTTTGTAAAATACGCAATTTCGTTAACTTGGATGACATTTTTTTTTTCAAATATTTCAATTTAAAAACCAAACTACTGAACCTACCGATTTTGATAAAATTTCTATGGGACCATTCGAAAAGAATAATCTTTCAGACACAACACAGAAAAAAGAATTTTCAAATCGGGTCATAAATGGCGGAATTTTATATGAGATAGTTAATACAAATAAAATAAAAAACAACCGAATTGAGAACCTCTTCCTTTTTATGAAGACGGTTTAAATAAACAACAACTTCATAGTCTACATCTATTCATGGTATTAAACAAAAGACAGTCATGAATTGATTCCATGAACAAAAAAAAAACATTGATCTTTACTATTTTTTCCCTTTCGTTCCCATCGCAAAGAGCAGATGGCTATCAATTAATTTATCTGTGGAGCAAAAACCCAGTAACCTAAATACAAAATTCAATTCGGTGCTTAAAACAATGAGCCTTCTATAACGTTTCAAGGCTAAAGGATCGGTACATGCCCAAAGATGTCGGACAGGTTTCTAAGCTCGGTGACCTTGGAGGTTCGAAAACGCTACGTTGCCAAACTTACGGGCGAATTTTTATCCAAAAATAAAGCGTGCAGATATAATTTGCATGCTTTGTACGAATGTATAGACATCGTTTAGCGAAGAGTCGGCTGCATCATCGACGAGTTGAAACATATCTACATAGTCACAAAATATTGTAATATTGAGGTACCATTTGTGTGCCGTCTGAATACGATCTGTTCTAAATTTATTTTTAAACGGAAAGTAGAAAGAATGAAAGAAAACTAGTTTATTTTTCACATACAGATACGCACAATGTAGGTACAAATAAATGGAAACTTAATTTAAAACAATAACATTGTAGGCCCCGCGACTCCACCAAATAGGTCCAGGGAGTACTATGAAGTCTTAAAACGATCGAGATTCCGCTCCAAGAGAGAGACGGTGCTATACATAGCGTATAGTACTATCCCTTTTACATCGTCGGAATTGGATGGCATTAGCACGTCATANTTGTATGGCATTAGCACGTCATTGTAGGGCACCAGTTCAGCAAAATGCCAGACAACTAGTAGTTGCCTGACGCTGGTTTTTAACTGAACCTTACGTTGAAGTATACGGATGTAAATCAGCTTTGTAAGGTGATAAATATATAAATACACAGGTAAATAGATATAATAATATGCTAATGTGTACCTACTAAATGATACATAATAATTTGGTGTCTAGTGATACATAAGCTAGTGTAAAATAACAGGAAAACAGAGAGAAGAAATCAATTTTATTGAAAAAACAAAAAGCGAAAATATTATCCAATTCAATACAAGTAGACGTAAATCACCCAAAACACGTTCCACTGTAGGATGTCTTTAGGGCTGGTACTTAACTTAACTGAAGAATTGAAGTGGCCTGTTTTGACTCAATCTATCTGACTAGCCTTTTCCCAAATATGTCGTGGTCGGCTTCCAGTGAACCCAGCTGCAGCTGAGTACCAGTATTTTAGATAGAGCGACTGCCTGTCTGTTCTGTATGGTGTCGGAGTTCTGTATGGTGTCGGACGTAAAAGAATAGCACCATCTCATCACTTCCCGTGAGTGTCGTAAAAGGCGACTAAGGGACTCACCAGAGAATGGGCGGTAGCATCTCTGTGGTTTTGTGTATTGCAACAGCTACACTGCGATCGCTAACCCGCCTTCCAAGCGTAGCGATTATGGCAACTCCCCCCCCCGCCCCGTTGGGCGAGGTCTATGTCCAACAGTAGACGTCTTTCGGCTGGTATGATGATGATGACTGCCTGTCTGACCACCACAACCCAGTAATTACAACGAGGCTAGTGTCAAATTGAGGCACGGAAGTAAGCCACGATCTCCTCGGGGCAGGGCTGGGCAGTGCACTGGGCCCTGGCAACAACAATACCACCAGGGATGCGGTTTTTGTTCGAAAGACCGCGGCCCTGGAACGCGAAGGGCATTAGGAGGAACACGGGTGGGATACTCCTTTCCACTCCGTTCGGAGTGGAAGAAGTCATTTGATGATTTCCCATCCTTGAAAAAAGCAATACCAAGAGTTTAAGTACGAGTTTCATTCAAAATAATGGTTCACATAATTATAAGCATAATTATAACCTACCAGTTGCTGAGAAAAATGGAAAACCTAGACATGTAAAAACTATGCTGATATCAGAGATCATCTAAACTCTAAGGATTTTGGAGAAAACCCACTAAAATAACAAATAAACTGACGTAGGATTCTAATGACTTTAATTACTTGTATGTTGGTAGAATAATTAAAACTGTATTAAAAACCAGTCAATGAACAAGTTTTTGAATATCAACAGAGGTTCGACACAATATAACTTGCTCGGTGGCCAAATATGGAACTAAAGACTAAAGTACCGAATTTGATATACAGGTTTTATTTTTCTTGACGAGCAGCGCCACCGTTTAAAGTCATGTTTTACTGGCTTTATCGTAGACAGTGTAAATAACCGGTTTATTTACTAATTGAAACAACTTCAATGACCTTTACCTTTACCTTGGAATGTATTATTGTGTAAACGACCATCTTTTCCCCCGGCTTCTCTCCCGTAGATTGGCCTTTCTCACGCAAAACGTGCATTTTTTCGGGATGACATGACACTAAGGCCTCGTTTACGGAGACGCGGGGCGTCATGCGTCGCGTGCGGCGTGGCGTCTCGCGGCGCGTCGGGTATTTTTCCACTTACAGACAGGAGGCGCGTGCTGCGGCCCGCATCATCACACGCGCAAACACAAACAAATGGCAATGTATGATGTTGTTTATGAAGACACGGGGCGTGACGCGGCGCGTGGTGCGGGGCGTGAAAAGTGCCCCCATACTCGCCACGGGCATCGCTGCGGCGGACGCGGTGGGCATCGCCACCCGCGGCGGACGCGGTCCTCATTGGGAGTGCCCAAACTCTTTATGTTCGGTTGCTGTAAGCACTGGGCCACTTCTTTTATTAAATATTTTACTGTCCGCCGCAGGCACCGCTTCGTTCGCGGTGGCGGATATCGCCATATGTTTGTATTGCTTGTCGCTACTTTTTACCGTGAACAGAAAGAAAGCCTGATCGCAACGCTGCGCCGTCGCGATAAACGCCGCGTGCTCTGCCTGCATTTCAAGCAAACGCGTATAAAATCGCTTCCCCGTAGACGCTCTCATACACAACGCCATAATTATGTTTGAATTTAGTGCGGGACGTAAACGAGACCTTAGGGTTAGCATAGCTTGCCCTCAGTGGAAGAATTTTTGGTCCCGGATCAGTAATTTGACACAACTACACAGTACATTTAGACAATAAAGCTGATTTACGTCCGTAATACCTCACAAAACACAACATCAGGTTGGCTGGAATTTTTGCTGGACCTATTTTGTGCATCCGTGAGCCACACCTTTCGTTTTATTTTGATTACCCGAAAAGTTAACTTTTTATTTTTTCACCATTTTGTTTGTCCTGAAAACTTGTTGTGTGTTAGTGTTAAATAAACGTATTTTCTGCGATTCTTTGAGAGAGATTACGTGATAAGTACAATGCGATCAATTTTAGCTCTTTAGATATAATATTAGTATAGATTCGAAGAAGCCAATCTGATTCTTGATGTGTTAGATTATTTGTTGTGTCGAAAAAAAATCGCCTACGTTATCGCGTGGGGATCGAACGCAGTTAAAAAACTGTTGGTGTTTATTTAGAAGCGGTATCATCATTTTTTTGGTAAAAAGACCCACGTGTGTTGATTTAATTGTATGTTTTTTCAAACATCAGAAATCATTATCGCTAAGCAAAATGTCAAACACGTTTATGTATATACAACTGTTACAAAAGATATGACTGTGTGTAGGTATCGCGTTCAGTGTGATTATATCATCGTTGATCAGAGTTTGTTTCGGTATTTGTCAAAGTTTGTTTAGGTGTTTCTTTTGAGTTTATTAATTCGATGTTTCTTCTAAGGGTATCGGTACAGTTCGGAAACAGCAGCTTCATCAAGTTTAACTTTACAAAAGGCATTGACATTTATGTAAAAGAACTATTTGTAACCTATTTTTAAAATCAGAATCATTTATCATTGTCGTTTATTCTCTTGCCCTTACTTATCCTAATTTATTCCGGGTTAACACAGCGTGTCTTCGTCTTCTATACATTCTTCTCTATTAGTTGTCATCTCAGTGGTCTTTTCACCCCCTTTCTAGACATGTTCAGCGCTATTCAAAGAAAAACTATTCATTTTTAACCGACTTCAAAAAAAGAAGGAGGTTTTCAATTAGATTGTTTTTTTTATGTTTGTTACCTAATAATTCGGTCATTAATTTAAAAAAAAATTTGTTCATGTAAAGGGATATAGGTACAGGTACGTCCCGATCGGTCCCATAGAAATTTCATCAAATCGGTTCAGTAGTTTGGTTCTATAGAATGAAATCAAAATATGTAGCTGGGGAATAGAAAATATATCATATTATCAATATCATCAAAGTAACGAAATTGCGTATTTTGCTTAAGGTGAAAAGTGAAAAATATAAAAAAAAACTTTTTTAATTTGGAAGTCGGTTGTATTTTTTTGTAAAAAAAGTTTTTAATAGTTAAAAACACTGTTTTTTACTAAAAAAAAAAATTTGAATCTACCAATCATCCTCCTAAACAAATTTTTTTATGAATAACAGAGGTTCCTCACTGCATCCGATCCCAATCCGAGATTTGTCGGTCCGAAGTAGAAGTAACCGTAGTACTAATTCTAGGAGGCGTTACGCACTAGATCCGAACTACGTCCGTCCGAATTCAGTATATTTCCAATCAGATATACCTCGAAACTCAAATTTGGGTTCGGATCAGATGCAGCGTGTAAATGCCCTAAGCCTGATCATCTTCTTCATCATCCTATAATCTAAACTAGAAGGAGGAAAGATTTATTTTTTTGTTTGTTTGTGTCTTTGTTTTTTACGATTTGGCTCAAAAACTACTCAACCGATTTTAAAACTTTTTTCGCCATTAGAAAGCTACATTTTTTTGCCATTTTATATTAAAAAAAAATAGATATCCCTACGAAAATTATAATTAAGTACCTATGTTACACAAAGGAGCAACATTTTATAATAAATTCATTATTTGGTGTGCGCTGTGTAAACTATTGATGATTACATGAATTCATAAAAACACAATGAACCCTTTTTTTAAAATTATTCAATCATAACCCGGGTGGAATGACATAGTGTAGATTTTGGTATCATGATATTGATACTTATTCATTTAAATGGTTTGATAATTAAGTTGGATTAAATAGTATAGGTACCACTTTAAATGATTCAAATTGGACCTTTCATTTAAAAGTTACGACAGGTATAAGAATGCTCTAAGTAAGAAAAATGTTGCGGTTTGAGCGAACTGCCCTACGTTTAGTCTATTAATAAGTAATTTACACATTTACGTTTTTGTAAACTATTGCCATTTGTATGTTTTCTAGTTTAAGATTTTCTGTATGTGTGTTTTATTTGGTGTTCAATAAAGTATATATAAATAAATAAACTAGTACAAAATAATTGAATGAAGAAGAATAATGTATGTTCATTAAGAAAGGCTTATGAT
>NDFZ01001428.1:0-13800 GCA_002192655.3 Mamestra configurata | reverse complement strand
CTCTTGGTATTTCCTTATTTTTTCATTGTTTGAAATTGTAGATATAAATTAATTATTAATAGGTGGAATTGTTTCTTTATTGTTTGTTGCAGAAAAAATCTAACTTGGTAGAAATCTACACTATCATTGAGACACGCACCTGCGAGAATATTTTAAAATCCGACGAAATACTACGTGGTTAAAAATTAACATTAGTTTTTATTTAAGCTATTCAACATAATAAAATACTGACATATAATTATGTATTGCCGTGTAGTGGTTCCGATTTCTTCCCCTAAATAGCTCTGCTGTCACTCTGATTGAAACATTTAGAACAAGAGTAACGTCAGATGCCTCAGACTTTTAATGAGGTGCATTTCTATCTACTGCTAACTTATTCCCTATTTTATTTTTATTTTTTTAAGGATGGGAAATCATCAAATGACTTCTTCCGCCTCCAGCCACTCCCCAAAGAGGGTAACTTATTCCCTGGACTTTGCTCTTGTAGTATCTCCCGCAGAAATCGCAGTGATTTCCGAAGTTTTTAAGTCGTATCAGCGATAGTGTAGACTTGTACCTGTGAAAGAATTTTCGTAATCAGATCCGCACTTCCAGAGATTCCCCCGACAAGAAAACAATTCACATTTTTTAAATATAAGTTCGGATAAAATCAGCAGCTCCTCTACAACAAAGACCTAAAAATATTACAAGAACAAAGAAAGAATAGAAAGGAACCTTTTTTTTTCNAAATATAAGTTCGGATAAAATCAGCAGCTCCTCTACAACAAAGACCTAAAAATATTACAAGAACAAAGAAAGAATAGAAAGGAACCTTTTTTTTTTAAAGATTTTTTTTCACAGTAATGAACAGATAAATTGTGTCCAATTGTGTCATATTTATGTTTCTTGCTGTTAGGATTTAGTTGTCTGGACTCGAGCCAAAATACAACCATTCTATTATGAAAGGATTTAAAAGGAACTCTGTTTCTCTGGAATTAGTATAAATTTATGAGTTTTGAAGTACTTTAAAGTTTTACAGAGCATGTATTAACTTAACATTTTAGCAATTTACAACAACTTTAAGCTTTTGCTGCAAAAAATTTGCTGGACAGTTTTGTTCATCACCATCATCATCATTTCAGTCGCAAGACGTCCACTGCTGGATATAGGCCTCCGACAAGTGTCGCCACATTGACCGGTTCTGTGCGTCTCGTATCCAGCGGACTCCCGCAGTCTTATCCAAGTCAGCCACCTTGTAGGTCTTCCAATGTATCAGCTTCCTCAACGAATTTATCGTCAGTTATATTACCAAGTCTAAATAAAAATGAGCTCTTTACTCCATAAGCAGGTAGGTACCCAAAAAAACCAGAAGGCATTAAAATGATAGAAGGATTCATAATACTGTCACCTAACGCCTCTTTAACGTTAAACCGAAAGCAAAAAAAAAAAAGAATAATTTGAAAAAGGAATATTTTACTTTAATAGCACCCGCTCTTGGCGTGTTTATGGCCAGTAATAGGCAATTGATGTTTACGATAAATTAATTAAATAGGGCCGCGAGAGTATTCGCGTTTTTTTTTCAAATTAAGAATAAAGTATTCGACTTTTTACATCTGTTTTTATTTTTTTTCTGAATGATCAGAAATTCGTGCTTGCTTAATTTACGGGTTATGTCCAAAGGTTTTTCAAACAAACCATTTAAATAAACGAAAATAAAACACAGCCTACTAAGGTCCTATATTTGGGGGTTAAAGGTAAAAGTCGCTATAAGAAGCTTGCCATTTCTTAAAATTTTTCCGTAACGCAAATTTTAAAATATTTAATCTAACTAACAATCTGCTACACTACCCCGATCTCATTTCTCAATATCGCCACAAATCAAATCACTCCACCCTTTCTCATTACGGCACATAGCCTTCATTCTATAAACCTCTATAAAACGCTCCCTACCTTCCGGCTCACAACCGATGCGACCTTTGCCTCTCCGAAAATAGAAATGTAACCCCGTTCCTCGGTCCCAACCATTCGAATTTCGAACGACATCGTACTTTATTCGGATATATTCTGGATGGATTGGTACTTCGAGCTCGATTACTACTTAGAATGTATGCTCTCCTGGTACCAATAGACGGGAGATGACAAAATGTATGATTTCTATTGTTGTCATTTCATGGCTGTGTCATGATTGGTTTGATTTTGTGGTGTGCCTTTTGTTTTGTATACAGGGATAGTCATTCATCAATCTGATCAGAATATTCTCGATGGATTAGTACTTCGAGTTTACGCTCTTCTGGTACCAATTAGACGAGGTTAAGGATGATTTTTATTATAATTATTATTTTTTAGGTGGATGTCATGTTTTGATTTTCTTTTGCGTGCAATGGCAATCAAAATTATACTGGTAATCAAATCAAATTATGAATAGAAACCAGAGAGATAGATTAGTATTTGACATCCTGTCATACGGAGAAGAAACGAGTATTTGATCAGACGTTTTCGATACTCATTGACCGTGAAAGTCAGTGAAACCTCACATAATTACAGAGGCATTCAGAAGAGATCAAAGTAAGCATGTATGTTCAGGTACATCGGAAAGGGCGAGTAAGTCTAATGTCAAGTTACAAACCCGTTCTGTTATTTAAAAAGTTGTTGGGCAACAAAACACGCATGTCGTCAAAAAATTCATAGGGATAAAACGGAAAACCAGGTTCTCTGCAAGTAGCAAAATGTCGAGAAACGCGCCCGGCAGACACGTCTTTTATTATTGATGAGCTCGCGTTTCACCATTATCTCACCCGATGATAAGCGATGACGTGATCGACGATAGAACACGCTTGTTTAGAAGTAACTTATTCACTTTTTACTTAAACAGCTACTCAGTATACAGAAAAAACCAGAAACCGTCAACGCGCTCAAATGTGAGGTGGTGTAAACTACGCCGGAATGGCGTGGTTCGTTAAATTGTCTATTAGTCTTTTAGTCTATTAACCTAATCCCTCGTCGAAGATAGCTTAATGAGTCTGCTGTCAATTAACGAAAAAGGGGCCATTTGGCGTAAAAAATGTGGTCTGTAAGCAATTTATTGGTTTTCAATATAGTGGTCTTGAGAATAATGGCTGCGGGGAGCTTGGGACTCATTAAATATAATTAGAAGTAAATAATCAAAACTAATGCAGTAGAAAATCTTTTGTCTCATGGTTAAGCAAGACTGCTGCTGATCGATAAATATGTAAGTGTGGATTGTGTATAAAATATTTCTGGATAAATATTTCTAAGCGTATCCATCATCTGTTAAAAATACAGATAAAAATTTAGTCTAATTTCCCTACTTACATTTTGTAATTTTTTTAACATTGAATATCGTCATATCGTGGGATATCGACTTGAATTTGAACGATTTATAAGTTCGAAAACAAGCCTTTATAGTTTTTACACCAGATTCGCATTCAAATCGCAATTTATCAGCAATGTAGGGAAACTCAATTTTGACAGATTGTGACAGAGATGCGAATTTGAACGTTGCTTAAACGTAAGTAGTAGGCCCTCAGGTCGGATAATGTAAACAAAATAACAATTAAGAAAAACAACCAGTACATAGTAGTCTAGACAATATTCAAACACATCTAACAGATTTCATGGGACATCAAAATGTCGTTTAGTATACGTTTTATACGGACAGAAGTAATTTTGGAAGTACCCACATAATCTCCACCCAATGTGGAGAAAGAGACACCAAAAAAGGCAGCCCGGTTTTGAGTTAACGATCGTCGAACATACGGTCGGTCAAGTTGGGCAATAAAATGGGATCGGTAATAATGGAGATTGACATTACAGGACAGAAAACAGATGCTCATGTAATTGTAGCCACTAAATTATCAAACATTGAACCCAATAAGTAAGCGTAAGTATCTATTTAATCCAGGGTTGCGGAATTTGTTCGAAAGAGTCACCGCGGCCCTGGAACGGAAAAGGCTTTAGAAGGAACACGAATGGGTTTTAGTCAGCAAGAGTCTGGACACGCCCTCCGCTCCACCCAGAGCGGAAGAAGTCATTTTGTGATTTCCCATCCTTATAAAAAAAAAGTATCTATTTAATTTAAAATTTAAATTGAAAAGTTTCATAAATGATCGGCTAATTGTTTACATCATGTTTTGAAATCACAGTCGCTTATGACAGTAATTTTGGAAATTTGAAAGCTGCACCTGCAGTTGTACGACAAAATGTTATTAAGTTTACATTCTTCCACATGAAATCTAACCTTTTACAAAAATAAATTATCAAAACCTTACTTTCAATGTTAACCGAAGTCAAGTCATCCGTCCTCGCGACGCGTATGTCCCAAGATCCTACAAAAAAGATATCATCTATACATTTAAAGATATATCTGTGTGTAACGGATCTGTACCCTGTACTTTATAGTACCATCAATTTCAAGGCAGCTGACACATTACAGGGATCAAGGAACCCGTATTGACATCTTTATGTGTACTAGGCCTTCAGAAATGAAGACGGTATTAATTTAAGTCTCGTCTACGGACTAGCGATTTTGTGTCTATTATGAGGTTCAACTTAGATTTCGAATGATTTTCGAATATAATAATGATTTTGGGACTTGTTTCAATTTACTTTTTTTTTACAACTTATAACTGATAGTTTGATCGTGTTTGTCGTCCCTTGCTTTAAATAAAACTTAAAGATCAGCAGAGTCCAGTGTTACCGGATACAGCTAAATACTAGTATTTGACATGGATCGACTGCCTATCCGAGCTCTACAACCCAGTAACCACTTAAAATAACCCCAGAAAATCTGATAGGAGTCTACCCCTTGGCTAGACTTCTATCAGATTTTCTGGCGCAAGCCCGGTTCAGCAGTCGCCAACCTTATTGGTTGAACTGCGAGACACCACTCACAAAAAAAAAAGATTTTCTGGCTCGACGACGGATCTTTGACAATCGTTACACATAATGATTGTCAAAAATGTTACATACGACAGTCTGGACCAACAGGTTAACGTGCTTTCCGAGGCTTTGAGAATATTCGGCATGTAGGATGATTTTCCATCCTTAAAAAATAAGCAGATGTTCACGCATCCACGAACCGACCTTGGCAAGCATTTCTTTACTTTGAAGTTCGACCCGTGTGACTATTATTGATGTGAAACATCTATAGCCGCAGGTTAAACCGATTGTGGCGTGGAGACGCATGCCGTGGCGACGTGTCGCCATGCTATACGATGGTATATATATACAGTCTATATGTATTTTTTTCATTATGCCATATTTAATTCCTGTCGTAATCTGTTCTTTTATGCATATTACTTGTACAAAATAATTCCGATGTTTCAAATCTGCCAGGCGTCCCGTGTTATATAGCCACGAGCTCCTCAATTTCAGAGTAATAGTATTTATTTTAGTGCTAATCAGCAAAATTACTCAGTAATCTCGGTGTTCGCAATTACTACCAACTACCAACCGAATTTTGGGCTAAAAGAAAATACTAATAGAGTCAATTTAATCACTTACGGGCAATCGGCTGCGTCTTAGCTCTTTGCGACAATTGGTAGACCTATTTTATGTTCCTTTAATTGTACGTTGTAAATGGCTCATCGGATTTTCTTGAGCGGAGAAATTCAGGGCTCTGGCTGAACCATCAGAATGTCTGTGAAACGTAAAACGTTTTATCTCTTATTATCAGTGATCGGAATAGGCTGAGTATATTTACCCACAGTTTGTAGAACAGACACAAAAATGGAAGACTTCCTTATGACTAAAAATTTTATTTAAATAATAAAAAATAATCATCAGTCCGCAAGATCCAGAAAACCCCGCGTAACAAACAGTCGAATTGAAAACTTAATTTTTTAAAGTCGTCAAAAATGTAGATCCATGTGAAAAATTATTTAAGCTAAAGACTTTTTACAGAATTAATAAGACGTTTAAATTCACGAAATTAAAGTTCGGGTAAATGTACTGGTAAAAAATATTTAGTTAGAAGGAAGTCTCCAATTTTTGTCTTTGCTTTACAAACTGTCGGTAATACTCAGCCTATTCCGATCACTGTTTATTATACACGGGGAGTTAAGTAACAACCGGTATAAAATTATTATCTACAGATCAACCACTAATATCTCCCGTTGCCATCCTCGCCGTCAATCACGCTCATATGTGATGCACCGACATTTACTATGGGGGCAACACTGAAATAATAAAAAAAAATATTTTCGATAAAAATAAGGACACGCGAAGATCAAGAGTGTTTGCCAAAGTGTTACACAATTTTCTGTTACATTGCGTGAAGGGAATATTTTAGGTAAGATTATAATTGAAGTCTTTGCAAATTGTTATGTTGCTTAACGTTGGCAACTTTGTTTGAATGTGGATAAACTAGCGACTGCGTACGCACATATCCCGTTTTTTCCCGTTCCCGTAGGTAGGTAAAAAAAATTGTCTGCCCCGTCAATTTTTTTTCGCGATTATAGGATAATAGAAACACTTTTGTGCTCATAACTCGACAAAATGTACTGAACAGTTGTTCATAATAATGACTACAATGACCCCTTCTAAGGTATTGCGTTTATTCTGATACACGTTGTCTAGTTTTCAACTACCCCGGCACAGCTAGAAAACAATCATCCGACGAACTAAAAAACGNGTTTATTCTGATACACGTTGTCTAGTTTTCAACTACCCCGGCACAGCTAGAAAACAATCATCCGATAAACTAAAAACAAAAACCAATGTGCTAACTATAAAATCTTCACAAAGCGCGTATTTACTCTAGGATTCCTAGCTTAGTGTTCACAACGCCATCTATGAGTTCTCTCAGACAACCGACAAACTAAACTAACCTCAATTATGTATGGAGAAGAGAACCTTGCCGTGTTAGAGTTTTCAATGAAGACAGCTCGTACATTTTCTATGTCCCGCCTACTATTGAGTTATCCGTGATTTAGGTTCCGTGGCATTTGTCATCGTTTTATTTATTAATGGGATGTTGTTTAGTCTGGGGTACCTAGAGATTTTTTTAAAGAGAACCTTTGTCAGATGCTGGAAGAAAATAGTGCGTGGTTGGTCTCGTGAGTCTTGGGTTCGATTCTCGGATCGAGCAAATTATTGTTGCGTTTTCTGATTTGGAATTTCATAGTAAAAGCCCGGAGTGTAGATAGGTGTCCGCAATAATAAACAAACAGTTTTTGGAACATCTATCTACACAAATATAATAAAGCTGAATACTTTGTTTGTTTGCCTGAACACGCTAATCTCTGGTACTACCAGTCGGATTTGGAAAAATATTTTTGTATATGATAGCCACATTCATAAGGAAGGCTACAGGCTGTACAGGAACGGGAAGTTCCTACGGGAACGGGAAAAAACGGGATATGCGCATACAAAGTCGCTAGTCAATCCACATTCAAACAAAGAAGACAACGTCAAGCAAAATTAATTATGCCTTGGCACATTCCTACTAACAATTAGCAAAGTCTTACATTATAATCTTACCTAAAAATATTCCCTTCACGCAATGTAACAGAAAATTGTGTAACACGAAATCTCAAAAAAAACACTTTGGCACAAAACACTCTTGATCTTCGCGTGTCCTTATATTTATCGAAAAGAATATCTTACCCCTTCACATAACACCTTATAACATTGTGTTCAGGAGGAAAAACTTTGATATTATATACTTCTTCGTTTTGTGCAAGATTTCCTGATACGGCGTATCGGGAACTACATGTAAGCTTTGATAAAAAAGCGATATTATGTTTTAACAGTGAAAGGAAGATCAAATATAAAATAATTTTAGGTTTAAGAATAGCTTTATTTCTCATAAAGAATTGTATACTTCACTTACTGAGAGTACATTCACTTACTGAGAAACAATATCTAAAACTAAGATTAATAATTAGAGCGCACAGATGTATGTATATAGAATAACAATATATTAGTAGCATAATATTTGTGGGCAGATCATACAAGAAATCACAAACGCAATCAATCTCTAATAAATTATTGTTTTTTTATTAACATAATTTGGTTTCCTTTTTAATGATTTGATTCTTTACTATATATTATTGTATTTAATCTCTTTAAAAATATATATATATATAATGGTATAAATAAGTAGATTTTGAGCCCTTTATTATATAACACAATATTTACATCACAAGTCGCACAAATAAATGATTTGATTTAAACTTCAAACATTCTTAAGAAGTCTATGGTTGTAAAGTAGATTTAAAAAAATATGATTAATAAAATTCCCCTTTAACATGAGCCCGACTTCCACTGGTTTATTTTTTTTTCCTATCAGACAGTAATAGTGCTGTAGTCTCAATTATTCAAGTATTTAGTGTAGAACACAGACCAGACAGAAGACACTGAACTTACAAATAAATACCAAGTTCCAATTATAATTGCCGGGCTCCTTATTTATTCACGCCAACATACATTGGCGGGCGACAAACGAAATGCCAAGGCTCTTGTGAATATTTGATTCCGGTCACAGTTTGTTCTGCCTTATAATTAAGATTGGCGCCAGCCTTAGGTAGTGAAATTATAGAGACGATGTTTTAGGAGCAGTGTTGGTGTAAGGCATTTGTCTTACCTTTGACAAGGAAGCGATTAACTATCGACTATTTTCTCGCTGAGGAAGCAGACAATAGATATACATAGATGTCGTGTGAGTAAAAGGGATACCTAGGTACATAAATTTATAGTCGACTAGCGGACGTCACGCGGTTTCACCCGCATAGTTCCCGTTCCCGTGGGAGTACGGGGATAAAATATAGCCTATGTTACTCGCTGATAATGAAGCTATCCATTGCTGAAAGAATTATTCAAATCGGTCTAGTAGTTTTTGCGTATTCATTACAAACATACACACACAAAAATACATTTTTTTCCTCTTTATAATATTAGTGTAGATAGCTGGCAGTCCGCACTCACTGCCGGCCAGAACTCTCTTACTTCTAGTTAGCCGCAGTGACAAGGGTAATCAAAGATAATACTCGCTCAGCGATACTCGCTTGATGGTCAGAAGTTAGAACTCACGCCGAGAGTCAAACCAGCTGTCATTTCTACCTATAGTGCGGACTGGACCGATTGGTGCGAGTAATCGCCTGTCGCACAAGAGCACTCGCTTATAGACAAGCGAGAAACTATCGGAACTACACACTCGCTCCTCGCTGCTCGCCAACGCGTATCTATTTTCTAGCTTTACGCGAGACAAGTGTTAAAATTGTGTAATAAGTACAGACATAATGCGAAAAAATAAATGCAATAAGGTCTGCGAAAAGATGGAAGTTAATTTACGTAGGTACCAGTATTTTTTAAATTCCAATTTCAAACCAACTGCCTAGCCTTTTCACAATTATGTTGAGATCGGAAGCAGCTGAGTACCAGTATTTTACGTGGAGCGACTGCCTATATAACCTCCACAACTCACTTATGAGGGAACATGGTGCTCTAACGCGTACTCTAACTGGTGTCAGATTTTCTAACTATGTAGGTACGTAACGACTGCCAAAGATGTTCAAATGACAGCTGGGAACAACGGCTTAAAGCGGTCTCCGAGGAACGGGAAAATCTCGGTATGTTAGGATTGTCACCCATCTACGGATCTGCTATGCTTAACTATAAGATAGATCTCCGCAGCAGCCTCTCCCTTCTTAAATCACAAAATCCAACAAAAAATCCCTCCCACTTGACTAATAGCCAAATACGTCCATCATTGAGTTATACAAGCAATATTCTGTATAATGTGGAGTGTACACGGCCCCAGCTGCGAGGTAACGACGCGCTCTCCCATCGCGAACAGATCGGTGCGTGTGTACTACTCCTTGGTACTATTAGTGCGGGGCTACTAGACCGGAACGGGGAAAATCTGGTCAATGTAACAAATTAATTTGGTCCAATCAAGTCGATTTTGCTAAATTAGTCTTGGGCTTTTAAATACATATTTTATTATTTAGGTATTCCTGATAAGCTCGTTCTTGATCACGATTTCGCCTGTTGGTAAGCAATGAATGAAGTGCTGTTTAAAGGAGGAATCCTTAAAACAAACATAAGCTTTTATTCTAGTAGAAGTACGGAAATACTTCTGTTAAAAGCAAGAAAAACCGGTCAAGTGCAAGTCGGACTACCACACGAAGGGTTCCGTACCAGAAGCCGAAAAAAACATGTTTCTTGTATGGGCCTTTTATTTTAAATTACACACTTTGTGAAAATTTCAACTGTCTATCTATTACGGTTCATGAAATACAGCCCGCTGACAGACAGACAGACGGACGGACTGAAGGAAGGACAGCGGAGGAGTAATAGGGTTCCGTTGGTTTCCCTTTGGGTGCGGAACCCTAAAACTTCGTGGCTTTTTAAATATGCTATGGTGTGTATTTATGTCCATTAGTAAACTAAACGAGCAACGTTACTTTTTTTTCTGCCTTTAATCTGAAGGTGAAGATGTATATCTGACCATAATTGAGTTATACAAGCAATATCCCGACAACGCGCTCTCCCGTCGCGAACTGATCGGTGTGTGTACTACTCCTAACTATCTATTAGCGCGGGGCTGCTACACCAGCTGGGGTCAGACATTGAGGAAAATCTGGTCACCACATTGTGTCACAGTCGCTTTATGAAGCACTTGGACACAGGTAAAGTCCTATGTAGATGATATATTATAAAAAAATCATTGTGTATGCATAATCAATAAATCCCATCCAAATTCAATAGTTCCAATATATTCGAGTCTTATTTAGAAAAAATAGTCTCCAATTTCAAGTGATATTTTACAATCTTACGGCGTTTGCCATTTTCCAGTGACATAGATATAGAAAGAAAAACGACATGTTTATTCGGCACACATGCACACAACAAACAAACTCTGTTTTGTTGTTATTATTGTTTAAAATAAACAATAATAACAACAAAACAGAGTTTTATTTTTTATATTATGGTATATTTTATTTTATTACCTATTTAATCTATTTTGTAGTTGGCATTTTAAATCTCATTCTGACATTCACTTTTGACTTTTTGAATAAGATAGTAAGATTNCATCCAAATTCAATAGTTCCAATATATTCGAGTCTTATTTAGAAAAAATAGTCTCCAATTTCAAGCGATATTTTACAATCTTACGGCGTTTGCCATTTTCCAGTGACTTAGATAATATAGAAAGAAAAACGACATGTTTATTCGGCACACATGCACACAACAAACATAAAGAAACTTTGTTTTCCAATAACAATCTGCAGGCATTTACTATATATACATAAATAAATATATATGTATCTAATATATATTTATTTATGTATGTATAGTAAATAACAAATAAAAATAAGGTATTTATTTAGAGATCGATAGGTTTGCGTAAGTAATAAGAAAAAAAAATACAATCGAATTGATAACCTTGTCCTTTTTTTGAAGTCGGTTAAACACAGAAACAGTACACGTGTTTTATTGATATTTTAGGTCGAAATGCAATGAATAATTTTTATACTGCTGCTTATACTTACATCCTTAAAAATATCTTGTCTTGACAAAAGGGTATAGGTAATACAATGACAGAGGGATACAATGGGATGTACCTAATAACGTGACAGACAATTAATCTTTACAATCTCAAGAAAGTTTCCTACTTACAACAAAGACCGAAAAATCTTTCTCAAATTACTATAAAATACACCGCCCCCAGTTTAAACTCTAAACTGTGTGACTCGCTGACTTCATGGCCGCACACTTAGCGGTCTGACCGTCTGTCTGCTGATAATTATCTCAAGGGAGCTGTGGAGACAATAAAGTGCACTTGTTTTGTTACTAACAAGTGGTTGAATGGTTAAGGGGGATGCGGGGAGGGGGGAGCCGTTTGCCGTAAAGATAGAAAGATAGAGCTTTTTTTTAAGGATAGGAAATCATCAAATAACTTCTTCCACTCTGGGTGGAGTGGAAGGGCGTGTCAGACTCTTACTGACTTAAACCCATCCGTGTTCCTTTTAAAGCCCTTTGCATTTCAGGGCCGCGGTGACTCTTTCGAACAAATTCCGCAACCCTGGAAGATAGAGTTACTTTCATATTTTTAATATGAGAGTGGATTATTAAATAGTATTAGTATGCATATTTATGTGTACTGAGCTGAAAAAAATGCAAAAATAATGCAAGATATTAAGATATCAAGTGTGGCACATTCGCCTTAAGTACGAGTATATTCTGTTTTGTACTATCTCGCTTGCTTCTTTAGGGTTATTAGTCTGTATTCAAGAATGTTTCAGTTGCAATATTTGCTAATGTGTTTTGAACTGAATTAGGTTTTGTGTTCTTGTAGGTAATTATGGTCTGATGTTAATGGGTTCTTTTCGGAGTCGTTAGGTTTGAGTTCACTTGCAGTTTATTGATGCTACATTGCTTTGTTTAAGTAACGCAGCTGGACAGTTTTGTTTGGCTTGTGGTCGTAAGTGGTACTCTTGAGGTAGAGGTAGGTAAGAGATGTGTTCGTGCCTGGTTAATATTGGGCTGGGTTAATAATATGAACCTTAAATATTTTGCGAAATGTTTACGTACAATTAGAAAAACGTGCCTCATACCTTAGAGGTTTTTTTTTCCTTAGCCTTTTGTGTCCTACTGCTGGGCAAAGGCCTCCCCCATATCCGTCCAGACATTCTTTTCTTGCGTCACCTCGAACCAGTCTTCGCGGTGTGCATCCAGATCATCTCGCCAACGCTTTCTGGGCCGGCCTCGGCGACGCCGTCCATCATCTGGCACTAGAGGAATATATATGCGTAATTTTATGCAGTGGCCTTATAGTACTAACTCTTCGAATTGTACAGTCTCCTGTAAACTTTTAACGATATTTTAATTTGATTACTCCTAATTCCTTAAATAAGAACAGCTTCATAAAACTCGAAACCCTGTTCCTTAAACCCATTTAAGTATTAATTCGAGTACAATTACGATCCGAGTACTAAATCCAATAATCGGTAATGTCGGCAGCCATTTTGTTTACCGTTATGTTTTAGTGTGATGAGTATTATGTTGTAAAAATTGAGTCGCTCAGCGGAATGTTGTCGTAAATAATTTTATAACTTCCCAAGTGTCGTATAGATGGGTTGGGCTGAGATGTTAAGCTGTAAATCGAGAACAAGATATTGAAAGATAAACATTTTTAAAGATTATAAAACGATATGTGAAACCCGATTAATATTGTTTTAGTGGATTTAAAATATCACTCTGCAGGCAGGGTACACTTATTCCACCTGTCAGTTATAAGGGGATGGCCTTTTGTAAGTATTTGGTTACAAACCCATGCTTCGGTATTCTACATGGAGAAAACAAAGTTTCGACACCTGAGCACAGGGATGTTTCATCTGGGATGGGGTATCGAACCCACGACATGCGTATGACGCTCGGTATCCACTGACTAACAAAGTTATCACATGCTATTTTTAATTTTTGAGCAAGTGGGTAGGTAGACTGAAGACTCCGTAGACCCATAGATTCTTTTCTATTTCGATCCACGTTTTTGATATTTACTTACTAGGTACTATGAGTTGACATATCATACCTAAAACAGAAATAATGTTATTTTTAAGGTTCCGTACCCGAAGGGTAAGTAACGGAAACTTATTACTAAGCCTTCGTTGTCCGTCTGTCTGTCAGCGGGCTGTATCTCAAGAACCGTAAGAGGTAGACAGTTGAAATGTTCACAGAGTGTGTATTTCTATTGCCACTATAACAACAAATATTAAATAAAATTTATTTATTTAAATGCCTTAAAACTATCATTATTTACGTCTTAACCTAATGCGAGAGCCAAGTCACACACAC
>NDFZ01001427.1:0-13795 GCA_002192655.3 Mamestra configurata | reverse complement strand
ATTAAGGACTTTGTTGAAGACAAGCTTGTTTGGCAAAGTCTCCTTATTATTATGACTGAGCTCATTAGTGACTTTTGTAAACATGATACAATAATAATATAATTATAATTAATATTATTATTAATATAATTTAGATTAATTATTTATTGATGTTATATAATTATGTTATTAATCAATAAGTTTATTTTTTCTATATCTGACTGCTAAAGATGGGTGTAGAAATAAATTTAAGATTAGCTGGGTAACTTAAGTGTAGCCGTAAGTAACCCCTTGCTTCACATTAATAAGAAAATGAAGCAAGTAAGAAATATGAATTTAAAACTATGTTTGTAGTGAAATCTTTTTTTAGTCTCAATATTATTAATAGTCACCATCGTCTTGGCAGTAATCAGTCTCAGTTTAAAATTGAAGTTTTTAAAAAAAAAATGGCAAATCATCAAATGTCTTCTACCGCTCTGCGTGGAGCGGAAGGGCGTGTCAGACTCTTACCGACTAAAACCCATAGATACAGGTATAGAACTAATATTTAAAGAAATAAAAGTCAGCACACAGTAAAA
Source organism: Mamestra configurata (assembly GCA_002192655.3). NCBI lineage: Eukaryota > Metazoa > Arthropoda > Insecta > Lepidoptera > Noctuidae > Mamestra > Mamestra configurata. The sequence continues at coordinate 13,238 of NDFZ01001427.1, read as the reverse complement.
CAAACACTATTGTAGAAAGTGAACATAACATAATGGAGAACATAATTAAACTATTTAAAGTGATTTTTTTTCTTTAATTAAACATGAATCCGTAGCTTAGTGCGGTTTCGCCGGCTATTCATCATTTTATTTCTCCACCCGTCTTTAGCCGTAACATTGACATACAAATAAATAAAATGGAAGTGTATGTAATATCAAAATAACAGTTTTTTTTTTGTATAAAGCTTTTTTTTTTCATTTGTAATGTTTATAATAAATGTGAGAACACTGTAGGTTCTGCGGTGTACTCACATGGATATTGTTTTTTATTTCGAAAGCTTTTGTTATTTTCTTACCTGGCACCATGTTGATTGTTGACTGGTCTACTTTCATACTTTCTAAAATAAAATTTAATAAAATATTTATTTTATTTAACAAAACCTACCTAACCTCACAAGATTTTCCAAGCCTTGCAAATCCAGTAAGATGCTGGTATTCTTGACCGTACCTCCGGGATTCTCCTGATAGCCGTGGTATAATATATACTTCTACACTTCTCTAACACCTCAGGATATGTTGCCTCATTGGGGCTACGTCACTTCGTGCTAGCGACCGTTTTCGGGAGCCCATTTATGGAGTGTGCATGTCACCTCCTGCCATTTTAAAGCGTATATTGTCAGTGGTTAGGTAAGGGCCACTAGTTCTTGATTCTTCCATATTGTACGATAATCAGTCCACTAAACCACTCAAGCGTCTCATCTTTTTTTCCATACTCTGCAATAACCCTGCACCAACTGGGGATGTCCTTCGATTGGTGCCCCATTCCAATTGAAATGTTCAACGGGCCTTCTGCGACTTGGCTTCGACCCCTCGTACGCCTACCAAACGACCGTCAATTTTGGGACACTCTTTACATATAAGATTTGTAATTACTCTTCCATACAATGCGGCAACTTCAATAGTAACAAAGAATCCCCGTTTTAAAATCTGAGGCACAAATAAAAATGAAACACAATATCTGCACATTTAATTTGCAGTCCACAAAATGGCCGCAGATTCATCCATCTGATTACAAATTACCAAGAAAACGTGTCCTCAAAACTTCAACAATAATGTGCAATCTATTCTAATAACCCCACTCTATCGTAACTATTAATTCGTCGTATAGTCTAGACATAACATACATCTAGGTTAGAAATTCCATGTAAGTCATATCTCTTGCAAGTAGCAGTGAATCTTAGCATGCCTTACCCGCTGCAAGGATTCACTGCTACTACAGGAGTCACCGCATTGTATGACGGAGCTTGCCTTCCTAGACGTATCGTTCGGAGCGCCATCTGGCTGTTTACCGTTACACAAATGATGAAAGCACAAGGCTAGGTTTTTTGTTTCTGTCTCGCCATGTAACGTCGAGCTTTCAAAAGCATTTGCTGGTTAATGAACATTCTTGCTTCAGGAGTCAAGAGGCCGAGTGTAGATGGCACTATAATAGCATTCGCCCCCATAGTAGATACCTATAAGTAGTAGAATATAAAAATAAACCTTTCCAAAGTCATAATGCTTAATGTTATTGCTTATATANTCACCTAGAAAAAACTGCATGCGTAGCTACACTAAAGTCAATATGACAAATCTTGAAAATGATATACGCGGTATTGATTTTGACCCCGTTTATAATTCAGACGATGCAAATAGTTCTTTAAAGTATTTCATAAATTCGCTGCAATCTGCAATAAGGAAAAACACGTTCACAAAGACAATGCCTAGAAAGTTTCGTTGTATTAAGCCTTGGATCACACCCGGTCTCGTTCGTTGTATAAGGCATAGAGACAAACTCCACCAAAAATTGAGACTCGCTCCTGATAACGAAGTACTTTCTGTAACTTATAAAAGGTATCGGAACTTCTGTAATAATCTTTTGAAAAAACTAAAAAATCAGTATGATAAAAATGAATTACAGAAGGCGGGGAATAATAGTAAACTTGTGTGGAAATTTGTAAAAACTTATACCTTTAGATCGAAAAATCCCGAACCTTCGCTTGATATATTATCAACAGATATGAACCCATCCGAAGCAATCAATAAAGCAAACAACTTTTTTGTTAACGTTGGTAAAAACTTGGCTGAAAAATCACTTAACTCAAGTATAATTTCCCAACAAAACCCGACCACGACATTCTCTTCACTAAATTCTTTTGTTTTATTAGATACCGATGTTAGCGAAGTAGTTAGAATAATAAGCGGGTTAAAGGATGTTTGTGCCACTGGGTGGGATGACATACCTAATAATATACTTAAAAGATTTAAAAACCTACTTGCCCCTCCACTAACCCACATTTTCCAACTATGCTTATCTAAAGGAATATTCCCAAAATTACTTAAAAAGGCTGTGGTCACACCTGTATTTAAATCTGGAGACAAAACTTGTGTGAATAACTACAGACCCATTTCAGTGTTAACAGGCCTCTCAAAAATTTTAGAAAAAATAATTAACAGTAGATTGATAAAATATCTAGAAGATAACAGACTACTATCAGATAGTCAATTTGGTTTTAGGGCCAAAAGATCAACTAGCCAAGCAGTCCACGAATTAACTAACTATATTACTACCAACTTAGATAGGGGTATGCACACAATAGGGATCTTTCTAGACCTTGCCAAGGCCTTCGACACTATTTCTTGTTCGTTACTTTTGCACAAGCTTGAAACACTTGGGATAAGAGGAGAACAACTTCTACTATTTTCTGATTATCTCAGCGATCGTCAGCAATGTGTAAAAATAGGTCAGTATACAAGCTCTGAACTTAAAAATAGTTGTTTTGGAATTCCACAAGGTAGCATTTTGGGCCCTACTTTATTTTTAATCTATATAAATGAACTATGCAGCCTGTCGCTCCAAAATGGTGTTATAATGTCATATGCGGACGACACTGCTCTATTATTTTCAGCTAAGTCCAGAGCTGAGGTGTATGAATATGCTCAAAATGGTTTTAACATTGTTTCTAATTGGCTTCGTAATAATCTCCTAACATTAAATGCAGATAAAACAAATTATATTTTATTTACAATGAGAAATACTAACATACCGCTTACTAATCTAAACATTCACGCACATAATTGTTGCACGTATGCTGACACTGTATGTTCCTGCCCCACTTTAGCTAAAGCTGACCATTTAAAATATCTAGGTGTCACCATTGACTCAAATCTAAATTTCCGTAAACATATCGAATTACTGTGTACAAGAGTGCGCAAATTAATATATGTTTTTAAGAATTTACGGAACATAGCCGACTATAAATTAATTAAACAGGTCTATTTAGCTTTGGGTCAATCCATTATTACATATTGCATAACTTCTTGGGGTGGTGCAGCAAAAACAATTTTACTCCCGCTAGAGCGCGCTCAAAGAGCAATTCTAAAGGTTGCTACCTTTCGCCCTTTTAGATTTCCTACGCACGAGCTCTATATAGCATGTAATGTGCTTACAGTGCGGCAATTATTTATTTTAAACATAGTGCTACACCAGCACACTGCACTTCCTTTTGACCCTGTACCTTCGGACAAGAGAAGGAAGGACTTGGTTTGCATAAAGCCTCAAACTAGACATGCGTTTGCAAATCGTTTTTATGTGTTCTTGGGACCTTTTCTATATAATAGGCTCAACAAGGTACTAAACTTTTATAGTGTAAGGTTTACAAAATGTAGCAAGATGTTGTCGGAATATTGAATGTTACTCAATTACATGGACACAGAACAACTTCTAAAAATATTGGCATGATGATATTTAATCCCTTCGTCAGTGTTTACTTTTGTATAATTACATAGGCTTAGTTTTAGCTATTAATGTACCATTAAGCTTTTTCTCGTAGTTGCTTAATTTATTTTTCATTTATGTATTCATAGTTCAACTTTAAATTGTATTGTCCCAATGTAATTGGATCGTAGAGTGATGGCCTGAAACACAGGTTTAAAGTAACCTAGATCGGGCAGATCGCTGTTTAACAATGCAATTCCGAACCACCGTTAATTGCATGTTTAATAAAAATATCTTAGTTTAGTTTATTTTAAGGCACTATTATTGTAAGGAAAATATTATTACTGCTGACTAAATGTACATTTTTGGAGACGTTTTTATTTTGAATAAATTATTATTATTATTAATTATTATTATTATTAGCAAGTGTTTAAATTAAATAGCGATTAGCAATTTTCGTACTATAAATATGCTCAGCAAACATGAAATTGTGCTACCCAACTGGAGCTAAGACAAGCAAGTCATGACTCATGAAAACAGCATACCGTTTTATAACAAGCTGCTGAAGTCGATTATAAACTTTAGCGAGGGACAAGACATCAGAGACAGTCATGAAACGTGTCCTTATCAAAAAAGCATATAATATTATAAGATTAAGGACTTTGTTGAAGACAAGCTTGTTTGGCAAAGTCTCATTATTATTATGACTGAGCTCATTAGTGACTTTTGTAAACATGATAATTATAATTTAGATTAATTATTTATTGATGTTATATAATTATGTTATTAATCAATAAGTTTATTTTTTCTATATGTGACTGCTAAAGATGGGTGTAGAAATAAATTTAAGATTAGCTGGGTACCTTAAGTGTAGCCGTAAGTAACCCCTTGCTTCACATTAATAAGAAAATGAAGCAAGTAAGAAATATGAATTTAAAACTATGTTTGTAGTGAAATCTTTTTTTAGTCTCAATATTATTAATAGTCACCATCGTCTTGGCAGTAATCAGTCTCAGTTTAAAATTGAAGTTTTTAAAAAAAAAATGGCAAATCATCAAATGTCTTCTACCGCTCTGCGTGGAGCGGAAGGGCTTGTCAGACTGTTACCGACTAAAACCCATAGATACAGGTATAGAACTAATATTTAAAGAAATAAAAGTCAGCACACAGTAAAACAAACACTATTGGAGAAAGTGAACATAACATAATGGAGAACATAATTAAACTATTTAAAGTGATTTTTTTTCTTTAATTAAACATGAATCCGTAGCTTAGCCGTTGCGTTAAGGCTAATGTGCGGTTTCGCCGGCTATTCATCATTTTATTTCTCCACCCATCTTTAGCCGTAACATTGACATACAAATAAATAAAATGGAAGTGTATGTAATATCAAATTAACAGTTTTTTTTTGTATAAAGCTTTTTTTTTTCATTTGTAATGTTTATAATAATTACAAACTCAACAAACACTAGGTTCTGCGGTGTACTCACATGGATATTGTTTTTTATTTCGAAAGCTTTTGTTATTTTCTTACCTGGCACCATGTTGATTGTTGACTGGTCTACTTTCATACTTTCTAAAATAAAATTTAATAAAAATATTTATTTTATTTAACAAAACCTACCTAACCTCACAAGATTTTCCAAGCCTTGCAAATCCAGTAAGATGCTGGTATTCTTGACCGTACCTCCGGGATTCTCCTGATAGCCGTGGTATAATATATACTTCTACACTTCTCTAACACCTCAGGATATGTTGCCTCATTGGGGCTACGTCACTTCGTGCTAGCGACCGTTTTCGGGGGCCCATTTATGGAGTGTGCATGTCACCTCCTGCCATTTTAAAGCGTATATTGTCAGTGGTTAGGTAAGGGCCACTAGTTCTTGATTCTTCCATATTGTACGATAATCAGTCCACTAAACCACTCAAGCGTCTCATCTTTTTTTCCATACTCTGCAATAACCCTGCACCAACTGGGGATGTCCTTCGATTGGTGCCCCATTCCAATTGAAATGTTCAACGGGCCTTCTGCGACTTGGCTTCGACCCCTCGTACGCCTACCAAACGACCGTCAATTTTGGGACACTCTTTACATATAAGATTTGTAATTACTCTTCCATACAATGCGGCAACTTCAATAGTAACAAAGAATCCCCGTTTTAAAATCTGAGGCACAAATAAAAATGAAACACAATATCTGCACATTTAATTTGCAGTCCACAAAATGGCCGCAGATTCATCCATCTGATTACAAATTACCAAGAAAACGTGTCCTCAAAACTTCAACAATAATGTGCAATCTATTCTAATAACCCCACTCTATCGTAACTATTAATTCGTCGTATAGTCTAGACATAACATACATCTAGGTTAGAAATTCCATGTAAGTCATATCTCTTGCAAGTAGCAGTGAATCTTAGCATGCCTTACCCGCTGCAAGGATTCACTGCTACTACAGGAGTCACCGCATTGTATGACGGAGCTTGCCTTCCTAGACGTATCGTTCGGAGCGCCATCTGGCTGTTTACCGTTACACAAATGATGAAAGCACAAGGCTAGGTTTTTTGTTTCTGTCTCGCCATGTAACGTCGAGCTTTCAAAAGCATTTGCTGGTTAATGAACATTCTTGCTTCAGGAGTCAAGAGGCCGAGTGTAGATGGCACTATAATAGCATTCGCCCCCATAGTAGATACCTATAAGTAGTAGAATATAAAAATAAACCTTTCCAAAGTCATAATGCTTAATGTTATTGCTTATATACCTAGGTCGTGATTCATGCATTTTCTAATATCTAATAACCATTGAAAAGCAATGAAAACTTTCTTATGAAATTTTATTTTATTTGGTCAGAACCTGCCAGTTTTTTTGTACATTGCTATTTTTATTTTTTATTATTATATCGCTAAACTTTATTGCTCATATATGCAACATTATTGGTCCTCCTTTGCAAGCTTTAGAAAATCTTGTGAGGATAAGTTGGTTGTAGTTAAGTTTTGTTAAATAAAAATAATTATTTTTATTAAATTTTATTTTACAACATTATCTTAAATAAGCTATAACTTGCTACCTTCTTCTAATATAAACATCAATGTTACTACTATATAAATTACCACGTTTATTCTATAATTAAATTTATTTACAACAATCTCGTGAATGGCTATTTTACATTTATTATTCTAACAGAAAAATCGAAGATAGGAGGTGACGTTGATAGTGTGTTGACTTATCTAAATTGACATCATTCACGTCAAATTTCAGTTTTTTTTTGCAAACCGTTTTAGCACTGACATAAAATTTTATTTCATTAGGTTTTCGTTGTTTACTTTTTATTCCTGACTCCTAAGCAAAGACAAAACAAACTAAGACATTTGTATTTATTTATCTTACAGACTTAAAATTGGCAGTTTCATTATAATAAAATGCGAAATATTCAATTATCTAGTTATATTCAAAACTACTATTTTATTATTCTCAAATCACCAAACATCAACATTCGTACAACATTATTAAATTTTGAGAAACAAAATAAGGACGCAAAGTCCGCATAATCGATAATGTCTAGGCAAATTGAATTTGCCAAAGATCTCTAGGAGTGACATATTTGCCCCGACCTAGGCAGATATTTCTTTGGCAGATCTAGGTCTCATTGTAGGTCTTCTTCTTCCTAGCGTAGCGCGGCCTGTTGCCAGTCCATTTAGATACGACACTGAAACTACAGACGACAATGTCAAAATTTCACGTCCTTTCAACCCAAACTAAAAATGCAGTTCCATATCTAAATTGTTGATGTCTCTTTGTAATAAAAAAATGAATTGACCTCAACAACATTAACATTCATTCACTTAACTAACAATTAGTTTTTTCACAAGTTTACGTAAAATTATTAATTTCATATCGCATAAATTCGTTAGATTAATTACGAGTAGGGTGACAATATCTTTTTAATTTGATAAAACATTAGTTTTTTTTTTGTTGAAAATTCAATCGAAAATATAAAAGACCCAGTAGACGGCGTTGAAGAGTAGGAAACAGACAGGGAAGATGACTCGCGAGTACGTGTCGATGACATTGACGTCGCGGATCTTAGGCATGGACGCCTTGATCACAGTGGCGCCGCGCCGGAGAGCGTGCATCACTTTGGGCTTCCCTGTTGATCCGTCTGCAAGGAAAAACTGATTTTATTATGTTGAAATGCATGAAAATTAAACACGCTTATTCATAAATGCTTTACAATCTTATTTTTCCTGTCCTTTCCATTTAATGTGTATGAAAATGTCAACGATCAGGTTTAATAATTATAAAATTAGTGTCTAGAAATGACATACTTTATTGTATGTGCCAGAAAACCCTTCGTTGCTCTATCCTTTTTTTTATTATGCAGCATAACAACTCAGTCCGATCTTCTGTTCGTAAATAAACTATTGGCTATTGCGCGCTCGCGTCAGTTCAATGCACAGTAATTTAGCTTGACACTTGTACAGGAAGTCGTCATTTCAAGCAATCTTTAACAATTTGTCAGGACAGATTGCATTCAAGGCTGACGTTCCTGGAATCGGATCACGTTGTCTCGGACCAACGTGACGGTGGTCACGTTGAAGGACATGAGGAGGAAAACTATATTGTTTTTTTTTCAGAAAGTCTATCTTATTAAGATGTGCTGCCATAGTAGCTACTCTTAAACGAATGATAAGGTATTTTTGGCTACATTATAAATGCAAAAAAAAAAAATAATTAAATTATTTGTAGTGATAGATTTTCACATACAGATACTTATAAAATACATATTTACGCAACCAAAAAACCAATACATATTATTATTAAACAAAAAAAACATTCTAATTACGAGAACTCATATTACGTCAATTATGACGAGGACTGGACTAAGTATAAAANATACTTATAAAATACATATTTACGCAACCAAAAAACCAATACATATTATTATTAAACAAAAAAAAACATTCTAATTACGAGAACTCATATTACGTCAATTATGACGAGGACTGGACTAAGTATGAAAGGCCAAAATCAAATTGATTGACTAGTTAAGACTATTTATTCAAAGTTCGAAAAAAAACATTTTCATTGTTAGTGTACTAACTTCTCGAGTTCCTAGAATGTGGCCTCGTTCTGTATCGTAGCGTGGTGTGATCGCGTTGTAGACGAAGGGATGGCGGGGCTCCAGTGGCGGCCGGCAGGGGCTTGGACCGGAGCCCTAGAAGAGGGGACACGCGCCCTGTGCTCGTTGCGCATTCTCGAAGCGCTATTATCTCCTCAGGGGAACGTGGACCTGTGGAACAGTATAAGATAGTAAATATTAGATTGAATAACTAGATAGAATAAGAAACTGTTAATGTTTAACATGACTAAAAACCTTTTTATTGAACCGGCTGCAATGACGGCAACATTGCTTACGAGTAGATCTTAGATTAATTTGAATTGGCTTCTAAGTAGGTTATTAAATTTTCCATTTTACCCACGAGCTCCTTAAGGGTATTTGGAATCGTAAGGGCTTTGATTGATATTTATCGAATTTTCGTTGATTTCGATGTTAAATTTTCCTATATATATCATCGGAAAATGGCAAACTCTGGAAGAATATAAAATATCTTGAGATTGTAAACTCTCGATAATTTCTCAAGATATTTTGTAATCTTACGAAGTTTACAATTATCTGGTGACATATATATGTAACACTATTCAAAATTCAAAATATATTTATTTGTCACACAAAGGTGGGTACAATGTCAACAGTTGTTTACTTTATCTATGCATAATGTAGGTACAACATCATTTTTAAAGCACTCGTACCTACCTGAACATTTCAATTCCTTCTCAACACTAGCGCTAGTCGACAGCTGGTCTCTGTTCTTTAACTTGGCGCGTTTCCGTGCGCGTGCGCCCCAGTACGTGTAATTGACGGCGGCGTACTCCAGCAGAGCGGCGAACACGAACACGAAGCACATCACTAGGTAGATGTCGATGGCTTTCACGTAAGAGATGCGCGGGAGACTGCTACGCACGCCCGTGCTTATCGTCGTCATCGTGAGGACCGTTGTGATTCCTTACAGAAGACAAAAAGCAAACATTTAAGACTATATTCTTAGTTATGTTGAAAGAAACTGCCACCTCTCCAAGAGATTAAGTTGTCATGACGACGGAAAAGCCCTCGATTAGTTTAAATAAATAACAGCGTTTAACTGACTTTATTCATTCGATTTGAGGAAATTACTTAGAATTTAGAGGTTACATAAAGTTTTCAATTTATTTTATTTTTTAAAGTCGCTGATACTTAAAAACTCAAACAAAACTTTTTATACCTACATAATCTGATAAAAACAAAGTAATAGACACAAATACCATACCTAACGCCACTCTAGCAGACGTAGCTTCATGGTTAATCCAAAACGAGACCCAGGACAGCATCACAATAAGTATACTGGGCAAGTAAGTCTGGAACACGAAGTAGCCGATATTCCTGCGCAGTTTGAAACTCAGCGACAACCGCTGGTACACGCCCGTCGCCAACTTTTCCTGGAATGTCCCAACTTTTGCGGTTACGTGGTTACCTTAATGCAAGTTTGGCATTGTTCGGCGATGCGTTGAGATACTAACGGTAACAACTTGTTTGAGTTTCAAGTTTGTGTAATGGTTTATTTCGTTCGGTGAGTTGTTTTATTTTAACGGAAGTTTCAATAAAATTTGGATAACTGTATAATCTTCTCTGTTTAACATAGATGGTTCCTATATTGATCAGGAATTAAGCTTTTTCAAAAATAGCGAAGAAATTTTCCTTCGGAATTCAGTTACTACACAAATCCACAAGCTTGGACTGAAGTGCCCTTTACGACTGATTCAGAACTCGGCAGATCAAACACAGATAAATATTTTCAGAATAATAATATCAAGTCTCGAATACTTCAAGGTACGTTTTTAATACCTTTCGTCAAGTAGATACTAATTCAAAATACCTAGTTTGTAATACTTGTGTGTGAGTGAAAATGTTTTACCTTTCTGTCATTAGTTTCGTGTCCAAGTATAGTGAACTGAGGTAACTCAGCGTCCTCCACGCCTCTGACGGGTGTCTCTTTCCAGTACATCACCACATCTGACACCGTGTACCCATCTGCATGGAGAGGTATATGTTAGCATGCTGTTCCTGATTGGTCTGTCTTGCGGCAACTTGTCACACCTGTCAACATCTTACCGATACAGTTCCAGAGTAAAACAAACTGAATGCATGAGGCTTGCAGCAGTTGTTAAAGAATGCTGACAAGTGTCATAAGGCCCAAACAGACAACCCAAATTGATTGTTACCGTATCCGTAGCTGTTTTCGTAAATGCCAATCATTGCCATTTGCAGTCATGCAATCATTCAATAATTTTACCAAAGGTTAGTATAAAATATACTGCATCGCCAAGGAGTATGATTCGAATGAACAGGAAAGTTCAGCTGTGGTTTATTATGTATGTTTTACCACAAAAATGTTTCATGAAAAGTGGCTAAAGGCTGTACAAAGCTCGAGCATGTAGGTATCTATGGAGAAAGACGGAGATGTTATGACGAATGTCTGCGGAAAGACACGATTGCGGAACGAAGATGTCGGGTCGAGCACGAAGCGGCAAGCTCAGCCTGGTGATGTATTACAAGTGTATGAGTCACACAGCTTTCAATCTCGACGGTGCAGTTCTGGCTGTCGAGCGGGTAGTAGTGCAGGTCCATCATGCAGGCCAGCGTGGCCGTGAAGCGCATGCCGTAGGTGATGCTGCCGTCGCCACCCAGACGCACCAGCTTGTTGCGCTCCGTCACGTCGTGCAGGAAACTAAGGACATACATGTTTAGTAACACTCATAATATCACAGTCTATTTTGCCAACATCTCACCGTGTAAACTTAGCTGGAGTGTGCATGAAGTGACTGACCTGTTTGTTAACCGTTTGTATAGATTGACCGAGTCAATCCATTCTAACAAGATGGAATGACAGTTCACTTCATGCTCACTCCACCCAAGGCGGGCCGCAGACTTACGGTTTCCTGATTAGGTTTCCTGATAACTAATTCAGATTCAAAAACTTGAATGCTTACCATACATACAAAATGTTCAACTAAACGTGTGCGACGTTTGCTTATTTTCCGAATGGGAAAAAAGCTGACATTCCTTTCGAAAACAAGCCGATAGTTCGGATTAGAAAAACGGAAATTCGAACATCTCACGGAATTCCGAATCAGAGTGCCAATTGTACTAATTTTTAAGCAACGTCCGCATTCGCATGTTTGTCGCAATCTGTCAAAAATGTACGGAAATTGAGGCTTAGCCCTCTGAATTCCTAACCAGGTAACCGTACGTATGCGGCCGGCCTAATACACGGCGAAATTATAGCAGAATAGACCGGCTGAGTTACGATTCATGACAAGGACTAGTGTATCTCTAGTGGAGGTCGTTAGATGGTAAATCCGAGGGGTCTATATTGGGGTTATCTTATTATGAGTAGGTATGGGTTACAAAATTTAAACGATACATAAATTTATAAATGTGCTTTCAGCTTACAATTTACATGTACAAATGAGTGGAAAATATTCCAAATGTAATTACTGTTTTGGCCAGATGTAGGTATGCTTTTCCACACACATTTTAGAGATTATTTCCAGTATGATATAAAATCTTGTTGGTTCCGAGACGATTAGGTCAAGGCATCTGCGACCAACGTGGATGACGTTCGGAAAAAAACTTGACCTAGTACTAGAACCACTGACTGCATAATATTATGCTATTACTAGCTGTCCCGGCGAACTTCGTATCGCATCATAATTAATTTTTCATGTATCAGAAATAGCGTTGCGTACAAATTATTGTATGAGAATTTTTGTTCTTTTGCGTGAATTTTTCAGATGTTTTAATAGTTATTCTGCTATTCGGGGCAGAGACAAATCCAACCAACTAAAGATCTTTAAAATCGGTCCAGCCGTTCTTGAGTTATAAACAGTGTAACTAATCCGACTTTGTTTAATATCGCTATTAAAAAATAGGGGTTGGTGGTAAAAGGGTGAAAATTTAGGGTTGTATGTATTTTTAATGCCGAATTATAAATAAATAAAAATATTTTTTTTGTCCAAAAATAAAATGAAAAAAAAGGGGTTCAACCACCCTTATCACTTAGGGGTATATAATGGTTTACGTCCTATTCTCAGACCTACTGAATATACACACAAAATTTCATAAGAATCGGTCAAGCCGTTTCGGAGGAATTTGGTTACAAACACTGATACGAGAATTTTATATATTAGAATTTCCACAATTAGTCAAGGTTTTTAAGTGAACATTGGCAATATATAGCTATGATCAGTGTAGTATATTATGTAGACTGACGGTATGTCAACATAATATGATAATTGTATGTGAGGGTGTCAAAAAATAAATCAGTGTTTAACTAACTTGCGGCAGTTTTATTACAATCAGAATGTGTAAAATCGCGAATGGTTGAGAGGGAAAATCATTCAAAAG
>NDFZ01001426.1:3206-13793 GCA_002192655.3 Mamestra configurata | reverse complement strand
AAAAATACCTGAACAGCTACATTAGGTTTGAATATGTAGGTACTTCACATTTGGACTTGAGCTTATTACGTCTATGACGAGCACTTCGAACTAAATGGCTGCCATCTTTACCTGAAACAAAATGAAATTACCTTTTTGAGTACAAAATAACGTAAGTAGAAAAGTGACTGAAAATTATACATGTAAAATATTCTTCCATTTCTGTACACTAATGTATTTTATGTTCACACCTAAATAGCTTGTGCCCTTCGTTTTGAAAAAGGGTAGGTCAAGGTGCTTTACTTTAACATGATACATAATACATACGTAAAATATGTATATTTTTAGAGGGGCTAGAAAAAATGTCTCCTTTTAGAAATGCAGAGTGACTTTTGATTCACTGGCAATCTTTCAGAGGGTGAGTGTACTGATGAATATTTAACCTACTTTTACTATGAGATGAAACCGAAATATGTATATGTACAGATCGGCTGAAGCGATGTGATGTGATGCAATGATTTCAGTACAATCAACGACTTCATACCTCCACTGCATGGCTCCTGTGCTTTTTTTTTTTTAAGGATGGGAAATCATCAAATGACTTCTTCCGCTCTGGGTGGAGCAGAAGGGCGTGTCAGACTCTTACTGACTAAAACCCATCCGTGTTCCTTCTAAAGCCCTTTGCGTTCCAGGGCCGCGGTGACTCTTTCGAACAAATTCCGCAAATGGCTCCTGTGCTTGATAACATCTTTATACTTATACATAAATGTTCATCTTTCAATTGCTATAAGGAATTGAACATCTCATTATAAAAAATACTATACAGTCGGCTCGGAAACNTTATACTTATACATAAATGTTCATCTTTCAATTGCTATAAGGAATTGAACATCTCATTATAAAAATACTATACAGTCAGCTCGGAAATATCGGCATCATCTTAAGTAGATGAGGCCGATAGAAAAAACAAAAAAGATTGAAGTGTAAAAGTGTTATTTTATCATTGTTTTGACGGAGACCTTTTTCATTCAGTATTTATGCTAGATTATAGGTTTCATTCACAATGTCAGTACCGATAGCTCGAAATAATTACAGATATTGCCGTTTAATAAATTGTCATCTTTCTTATATATAAAATTCTCGTGTCACAATGTTAGTTACCATACGCCTCCGAAACGGCTTGACCGATTTTTATGAAATTTTATATGCATATTCAGTAGGTCTGAGAATCGGCTACTATCTATTTTTTATACCACTAAGTGATAAGGGTTTGGACAACCCTTAACCTTAACCTTAACCCCCTAACATTTTTTTTTATTTCTTGGACAATNTGCATATTCAGTAGGTCTGAGAATCGGCTACTATCTATTTTTTATACCACTAAGTGATAAGGGTTGTCCACCCCTAACATTTTTTTTTATTTCTTGGACAATTTTTTTTTTTATAATTTGGCATTAAAAATACATACAACCTTAAATTTTCACCCTTGTATCACCAACCCCTATTTTTTAATAGCAATATTAGTACTTTAATTATTTTCTAATCTCGGCGGTCGATATCATTGATTATTTATTACTCGATCAGTTATTCTTGACTATTTGTTTGGTAGATCGCGCTAATCCCAAGACCTACTGGTTCGAATTGAAAAAATATTTTAGTGTTGGGAAGCCTATTTATCGAGGAAGGCTATATGCTGTATAAAATCACGTAACGACCAATAGGAGCCGAGCATTCATNTGGTTCGAATTGAAAAAATATTTTAGTGTTGGGAAGCCTATTTATCGAGGAAGGCTATATGCTGTGTAAAATCACGTANTTGATTATTTATTACTCGATCAGTTATTCTTGACTATTTGTTTGGTAGATCGCGCTAATCCCAAGACCTACTGGTTCGAATTGAAAAAATATTTTAGTGTTGGGAAGCCTATTTATCGAGGAAGGCTATATGCTGTATAAAATCACGTAACGACCAATAGGAGCCGAGCATTCATAAAAATGTGACGCAGACGAAGTTGCGTGGGTCAGCTAGTTACTATCTTATATGTAGATTTCTATCATGTAGGTACCACGAAGGTTTCAACACATTTGGAAGACAGAATAGACAGAACACTTTCAGATTCTCGATTTCTTTGATGTCCTTATGAATAAAGTTCTCGTGCTTTCAGATGAAATGTGACCTCTCTGCCCCTGTCTTGTGTGAGATGGGTTGGGTTTTATTATCACGTTTGTACATTACTTATTTTAGTTATAAAGGTAAGGCTTAACATAGAATATAGTATTTTTGTAAGACCTTCATTTGAGAAAGGTCTCGATGTCTTAATTGACATTGTGTTGTGATTGAAAGACACTTTACGTGGTTGAGGTACATATATTTTTGCTTGTTTTTTCTGCTTACCTATTCATGATGAGTTTGATGTGAGTACATTAGTGTCAGAGTTTTGAAAGGGTTCAGACATCATTAGGTATATCTACTAAATCGCTAATGTTTTCGCCACGATATGAAATATTGGTACTCGAATGGATCGTGCCAACACGAGGGTTGAAGAAGAATCACCTCCTTTAATACTTCCTATAATTTACGGCACTTCTTTGCAGCGTCTTAAAGTTTACTTTCTAAAAGTTCTAACTGCAGATATACGAGTAGGGAGGGAAGACTGTAAAGTAAAATTAATACCGCAACTGTGAGACAGGTTTGCTGGGGGCCACCATTTTTTACTTCCCTAAAACGTAAACACCACGCCCGCGGCTTTTTGGTAAATAATTAATCTTGGCGCTTATCGCATTAGCCCCCCCCTCCCCTCCGTGTCCGAACTATTAGAAGGTGGCGTAGGTGCGTGCACAAGGGCCAGTCCACAGATTTATGCGCCACTAACATGCCCAAAAATAATTGGATCGCGACCGAAAAATAAATTGCCGCGGACCCCTCCCTACCGGCCCACTAGAAATAACTCCAACAATTTGTTATTGAGGATCCCTGAATTACAAGGTATCGTGGCCTTCCTTGCGATATTTAATAACGTTTTTGGGTGATCAAATAAAGTATACTTCGGTAAAGTGGATGGAAGTTTGCAATATCGTCGTGATTATCAGAGAAATATGGAAGTACCTCCGTAGACGAGGGCAGGGAGGCGGAATTGATAAAATGTACCTAAGTTTTGTTTTCTATTAATCCGAAGAGATACTTTTTGCTCTTCGCCTTGTCAATGTACTATGTTCGATTCTAAACTCGCTTCGTGAATCGATATTCTACCAACAAAACTATACAGAGCGTTCGGAACTTTTCCATGACTCCAAGTAACTTCGAAGTTCATCTAATTATCTGACTCTTCAGTTATAAGTTCCAAATAGTTTCAACACATTGATATTCATAGATATATGATGAAAGCCCTTTATCCCTTTGCCCTTTGTCATCTATTCTTAGCACCAGCCTACGACGAAGGTACGAAGGACATCTCATTATCATCATTTGCCTAGCCTTTTCCCAAGTATTTTGGGGTCGGTTTCCAGTCAACCAAGGTCAGGTGACCTTCCAGAGCGACTGCCTGTCTGATCTCCACAGCTCAGCGACTGGGTCACACGGTATTTCTAGGCAAGATTGGTGTCAGATTTCCTGGAAGGACATCTCATATACATATATATATACAAAATACCTTTTCGGATCGGAAATAGTGAAGCGAAATTGGCAATAAATAATTCAGATCCACGTTTGTCCTTCAATCCATTTGTCTGTCACAGCGGATTACCGTTGAAAAGGACTAAGCTACCGACACGCTCATATTGCTGGATACTCAGACATCCGACCTATTAAACTCACTCGGGTATTAATGTTTATAAAAACGATCGTTATGAAATAATTGATTAAAAAAAACTTATTTTAAACAAGCTTTTTTATTTCTCTTGGTAAATCCTTTCTTTTCCATGAAAAATAATTGTTTCACCATCTTTGGGAGTCCGCCATATTGGATTTAGAATAATAATTAATACGTAATAAAAATGAATATGTATAATATACGTATTATAATTCGCTACAAGTGCATTGTCATCTAAACCGAACGTGTACGCAAAATTTCAGTTCAATCAGTTATAATAACTGTTCCGAAATTCTGTTGCAAGATTCATACATACTAACTACTTATCTAAGTAAGTTCAATAATAAAAATTGGCGCCAGAAAAATAGGGTGGGGAAAATAATCCAATTAATAAATTCGCAGTCCTCTCCACTCTAAAGTGAGCGCTGAATAAAGCGGAGTTCGCATAAATCCTAAATTGTAATACAATCTACATTGCCGCTATAATCAAGCGCTTCACAATGCATACGCTTGCAATTGGTATCACACAATCCAATTTAGCTAAAAGCTGATACTGTCCGTCAACATTTCATAGAAGTTCCGTGTGTGGTTTTATTTATATTTGCGGGGTTGCCATTTATTTCAATATCCTCAGTAAGTTTATTCAAAGCGACAATATGAATGAGTGAGTGAAGTGCTTCTGGCTTTTCNATTTCAATATCCTCAGTAAGTTTATTCAAAGCGACAATATGAATGAGTGAGTGAAGTGCTTCTGGGTTTTTTAAACTTAAAAAAAAGTTTTAAAAGCCAGACGCACTTCACTCACTCATTACTTATAATAATTGTGACTGATATTTGCTTGCGTATTTTGATACAGTGTATTTTAATAGGTGATATAAACCGAGCAATGATAGCACGCAATCAAGTACGTAATAATATCTAAAGATACTTCCCGACGCCCTATTGAATATAAACTCGAGAGCAACATGCTCGCACACGTACCGTATGCAAATAATCAGTTAATTCATCGAGACGCTTTTATTACGTCATATCGGACGTTATTCGAGAGGGTCTCTCCGTAGTCCGTAGCTTTATGGATCATACGAAGGAAATTTATTACATCGTCATTCGACTAAATTCCTCCCACAATGTTGCAAGCTAAAAGGAAATGAGGGTTAGCAGATGTTGCTCGATATATAAAAAATGTTGAATATTAGGTCGTAAAGATGACAGTTATTAAATCTATAGCCGGTGCCGAGGAAAAAATTCTCACAAATACTTATGAAGGCGAAAGATAATATTGATCAAGCTCGGTCGGTGTTGGGAATTCGAGCTCAGGATTGGAATGGAATCCCTAAGGTAAGCGATTCAAATAGTCCGTACTCCGTGGTATGACTGCGGCTGGGAAAATTGGTCTCAATGCAGTGGATCGTGCAATCACTTACAGTTGGGAGGTTTCTGCTCCTGTCTGTTGCGAATTGAATCGATTTGACAGCGGTAGGTTGTGCCATATTCTGTACAGAGCGAATACGTCGTCAGAATTTATCCGAATACGTTTTGGTCAACACTGTTTAACGTGAGTGTAGAGGCTTGCGGTTTATAAACTCATGTTTGTGAATATTATCGGGTACTAAATAAGTATTTTCTGACAGGACAGAATGGAAGGAAAAAGACGTGTTGCGCCGACCCCAAGTAACATGGGATAAGGGCACGAAGATGATGATGACTAAATGAGTATTTTACTGTGTAAACAATAAAAATTCCTAGACTCATTCAGACATTTTCTGANAATCACTTACAGTTGGGAGGTTTCTGCTCCTGTCTGTTGCGAATTGAATCGATTTGACAGCGGTAGGTTGTGCCATATTCTGTACAGAGCGAATACGTCGTCAGAATTTATCCGAATACGTTTTGGTCAACACTGTTTAACGTGAGTGTAGAGGCTTGCGGTTTATAAACTCATGTTTGTGAATATTATCGGGTACTAAATAAGTATTTTCTGACAGGACAGAATGGAAGAAAAAAGACGTGTTGCGCCGACCCCAAGTAACACGGGATAAGGGCAGGAAGATGATGATGACTAAATAAGTATTTAACTGTGTGAACAATAAAATTTCCTAGACTCATTCAGACATTTCCGATACTTACCCTTNTAGTTTGGGATCGGATGACCGTGTGTGAGTTGTCCCAAGATATTATTAGATATTATATTATTATTTCCGATACCCTATTTTCTGAGCTACATTATTCCCAAATCGATTCGATTACGTCACTTGTTTAGGGGGAAACACGTTCCATGCTGAGTCAAGTGTTCAAACAAAAAGTATGAATGTAAAAGCGTGTAACTCCGTATCGAGTGCCGTAGTGTTGTCAGGGAGACAGATAAGCATCATTCAGCGCCAATTTATCGTCGTGTTCATTTCACTTGCGAATTCAATTGAACTAAATTTGAATAGTTCCGATATCGAGCGGTGTTTGTCGATAGTGTGAATGCTCTATTGTTTCTTGCCTTTGAATTTTTGTCGAAAGGAAAATTGTCATCGAGCTTATCTCAACACTATTGAAGAAATATTGATTAGATTTGAAGAGAGAACATAACTTTAGATTTTATTTTGTGAATGTTTGGTAGGTGCCAGATAAACTTGAAATAAAGTAGATTGACCTTTTTCTAATATCGCTTCTTAGAAAAAAAAAAGTAAATTATGAACCGTTTTTCATTACTAGAGAACGATAGAAGTCCAATCAGGACAGCATTATGTCTTTATTTCTGTACCTATTTGATATTAACAAAGTTAATAAATATATGGATGTGGATCAATGACCGTTATTGCACAATTATCTGGCGCCTACCATAGACACAATAAATACCACTTTAAAATGGTTCTTTTCGTATGGTTCTTTAAACATCACAACGAGAACAAAACGTCTTAGAGAAAACAGATTTCCTACGATAAAGCAAACGGAAGGAGTTTACTCTAAGCCGGTGGACGTTTCAGAGGTTCCCAATGAAGGGCGGGTGTTAAAATTAAGTTGGACAGATATGCGACATGGTGACAAGGGTCGACTGGGGCAAAGGGACACTGTCTCCGCACCCCAACGTCCCAACCCTGCAGTATCCTATATTGTGAAAACATTTTTACATGTAGATATATCAGTTTATCTTGCACGCTGAACTTATTAAAACTGATAAAAATGAAATAGAGGCTTATTTACATCGCACCGAAAATAACACCAAACCAAAAAATGTCGCCGAAAAATGTGTGGGACGCTGATATTAAAGTTGCCTCAACTTTCTTAAGTCGACACCGTTTTTCCAATATCTCTTATTTACCCACACTTATTTTAAAGAGATTATTCTTCTGTTTCTTATGAGAGATTCTTATGTTATTCTCTCGTAATACATACCTACTTTTAAACCTTTTTTGGGTCTACAAAAATCTCGAAGGCATTGGTACAATACTGAAAAGACAAATATAATTTGTAGCTAGTCCTGCCAAAGCAATCTCCCGATACATTCGCGCTCATCAATAATGAAAATATTTCCTCCGAAGGATATTGACTCTGATTGCGAACATCTGAAGATATTTCTCGAACCCTCTGTATATCTACTAATATAGTACGAGGTAGAATTTGTCCTCATCAATTTAGAATACTCATACACGACCCACATATATCAAAATGTATTCGATCCGAATTCGTTCGGAACACTCCGTCAAATGGAATATAAATCAGAGTAAGAAAATATTTAACGACAAGGGTGTTAGAGGGTATGAATCTGATTTACCGGATCAGGAAACCGCGAAGCAAGTTTTAAATGGATAAGTACAGTCACAGGACGTGCACACTTAAAAGGGTTTTTCTAAAGAAAAGGTTAAAGAAATAACAAAAGTTTGCGGCTTATTCCGCCAAATTCAACGAGGGTTTAGGTTCAGCCCCTTGTTATAGCTGAGCAACATAAGCACAGTCTAACTGTGACAAGCTCCCGGCTTCAAAGAGATTCTTCAAATCAACCGTGCGCCTGTCGTGTTTATCGAATAATAAAAAGGTAAGGAAATCCATTAGGCTCCAAACGAATAAAAACTTTACGTGACGGGGGACTTTATAAGCCGAGCACTATACTGTGTACTAACACGTTTGATTTTATGAGCTGAACCCATAATAGCTAGCGCCACGAGAAAATGAAGTGGTTCAATATTTTAAAGCCGGTTTACGGCTGCCTCTGTTTGCCTTTATTGTTTTCTACACGAAACATTGTATTGTGAGCGATTCATTTCTTTCTACAGAGTTCCCGAAAAGTAAAGAAGGAGAGCGTAACGGCAGGATTACTGACGATAAAGTGCGCTACATTACGCGCGCGTAAGGGCCAAAAGTCACACGATTTAGATGAGAAATGGGTAATATGCCATACCGCACTTTAGGTACGTATGTTACGTCGGGCGCGGAGGCAACACACATATTCGCTATTACTTATTCGTATATTCTCTTGTTCGTTTGACGTACAAGAGCAGCATTAAGGCTTTCACCACAATCTGACTGACTGGCGCTAATCCTTTAACGCGTTAATGTCTGTCTTAAAATGTGTGCTAATTGTTAATGTGTTTTATTTTTCTCTTATTCTCGTATCAAGTACAAAATATAACGTCCCTTTGATTCAGCCCAGTAGATTTACATGTCAGTCACAAGTTCACCCTCGTTGTGCATTTGAGGGTTTGTTGGCCGCGGAGAAAATTAACTGCCTAAAAGGTCTCCCTTTTTTAAACATTTATTCATGAAGGCTATTTATTAAGGCAGCAGCAGTTACATGTTAAACAGTAGATAGGGGGTGGGAGACCATGTGGCGGACAGTAAATATATCAGTCTGACAAGGGCATCCATCTTGACGATGGAGAACGCCCAACCTTTAAACGATTTACGAGGGGCAATGGGCGCTGCTGGTAAACACCAATGGATCGAGTTCAGACCTATAAATAACAGCACTCCTCTAATCGCTGCCGCGCGCTTCGCCTCTTAAACTTGCATAATATTCACGTGGTTTGTGAATAAATACAACATACATGGTGAGGGGATGCAAATCGGCGTCCAGAGTACCGGTTTGAAAATGTAAATTGAATGGTCAAACTCAGCAAAGATTCATGAAATAAGCATCCCCTTAAAATTCTACATTTAAGAGGGTACATAAACAGGATCGGCTGGATGTTCTAATTTAATTTGCAATCTGACGAGCCGACCTTTGTTGTCAAGTGACGAACGGATAATGACGTTCGGGCCGCACTCGTGGGTTTTCAATGTGAGATCCTTTGTTTAAACATTGTAAATTAGACGTTATTAATGACGGCGTACAGAAAGGTTTCCTATGTCGTTTAATTTGGGTAATAAATTGTGGAGCGCAATTGTTTTCACCGCAGCACATTCAAAGAAATCGGCAGTATGTGACTATGTGGGCGGAATGTCGTATGAAAGCTGTTTGTATTAACTATTCCCATTTCATTTGTATGTAAATGTGGACGTTGTTATTTTCCAATCTAGTATTGAAGATTGGATAAGGCAAAAGACCGGTCATTGTTATTCGGATGAAATATGAGTGGAGTCGCTATTCGGTGGGTATTGTCTGGTGGGACAAAGCGGACCGCGGGGCATCCGCGAGAGGGCGAACTTCTTCCGAGATACAAAATTTAATTTCTATGATTTCGAGCTCATTTCTTTCTTGAGCGGAGCGCCTTTGTCGTCGATGCCCTTTATGTGCTCCAAGTTGGATTCCAGTCAATGGAGACGCGATATTGTGCAGCGTTTGTGTGAAATGACTAGCACATTTGCACTGCTTGTGAACAGTCGCGGCCTCAAGTGGGATACAGTGAATTTGCTGAGGTAAAATGTACAATATTGCGTGTTCCATTTGTCTGCCCGTGTTAGCACTAGCCATTGTTCTGACAGCGAGAAGCCTGTCCTAGTTGCCCTTTATTTTCTTTTGTTGTATCCTCAATTGCTTTTGAAATCCCGCTGCTATTAAAATCCTATAGAAAGAATTTTATATCCATTATTTATAAAGTCCTTCATAATCCTAACTACATTCCATTGTGAGCTTGTGTGTAATATAAACGAATATATCGTCAAAACGGATATTTTAATTATAAAAGGGTCTTTGTTTCTTTCGTCCTGAAGGCGATCGAGCTTACACGAACTAATTAAGCTCACACAAAAGGGTTTGATCAGTACGTACATTTTAATCTCATTTGCAATCAATATCTCTATACGGGAGGGTTCGGGAATGACATTGACGGGCCCACTCGAGCCTCCGTTCTGTCGATAAAGGCAAATCTTCGTGAGCTAATATTTTCGAAATCCTTTCAATGTGAACAATAGTCTTGGGACAATTGAATGTTGGATATTCCAATATCCTTTCTGAATCGTAAGGTTTTTCATTTTATGTGGCTATTAAAAGAGTTTTACGTTTTCCTTACCTGGGCGATTTAGTTTATTTACGAGTTCGGGATTGTGGTCTATTTTTAGTCGAAGTCAGTACTTTGCATAATGTTAACTTTGTTTCGTATGAGAACCCATTTCTGTGAACAATCGCTTCATTTAACGGCATTCTGTTTGAGACTCATAAGAACTGCTTTTAACAAGACTCGGAAGTTATGAAACTTTATAACATGTTTCGCAAAACAAATATAAAATTCTAACGTAACGCTTGATACTTTGCTTGAAATATTTAAAAGAGTAATGAGCTTTGAGATATTTTGAGACTGTACAAAGAAAACTTTAGGTCTTTATTATACCCGCGCTACTGCTAGAAATAGTCCAATTTGTTTCGGTTAGGAAC
>NDFZ01001425.1:0-13791 GCA_002192655.3 Mamestra configurata | reverse complement strand
CAATGTAGGCACAAAGCGTTGCGCGATCAGTGTTGCTTACTCTTTGGTGCGGGCCGTCGCATAGGTCACCGCGCGTCAGTGCAAGCGGTACTATGCCCTCCACGCGCCACCGAACGGCGGGAATTCTGTGCACCGTGCGAAAAGTTACTTGTCATTCACTCACCGGCTGACCAGTTGTGATTCAAAATGTTTAACTGATAACACTTTATATTTACGCTCATGCACTTTATTACGTTTATTTCTATTAGTAATTCACTTCACAAACGTTCTATTGTCACTGAGGAGTAATTTGTTTTAAGTTTTATTCGGATTGAGCAGAATTAAAGATATCTAAACACAGAGCAAATAAACACGTGTGTTGACCGTATGAATGCCGGGACAAAGATGTGATCTTATATAACATAAAAATATGATCTTTCAATTCAACTTCTCAAGTGGTCTACCACTAGTTATTTTATATGATTAGTCCACGCGGGGGAACCACGTATGTGTATTAATTCGCTCCAGACACGGTTGTTTGTTTTGGATTCGGCGGGAGGCCACGGCCGGGTGTCAGCACTGTGTGGATCGCCCGGAGGATACGGTGAAAGCATAGGTTGGAGATCTGCCCTGTTGCGGCGGAGTACCACCGTGTCCTTAGGCTCCAGGTGTCAAAATTGTTGCAACAGATTACCTATCGCTGGTTTTGGGACTTAGTATTTGGACTTACGAATGTGTCAAACCCTACTTTAATGCTAAATTATGTACGGTATTCGACAAGTAGAATTTGTTTTTTTTTAAACTTCGTTCTTAGTTCAGATAACAAAAAAAAGACTATCATAACATTATCTGTAACATCATAATCTCCAACAAAAAACATTATCTTTTCAAAATTTTGAAATATAATTTCCTAAATCATCATTTGTGGAACCCCACAGGATCTTCCAGTCTCAAGGCGGCAGTAGCGCGGAGGCGGAGGACGCGTGCATCAGTGTGCGGCGCCCCCCGCTCATCGACGCCAGCCTGCGCGTCACGGGGGCGAAGGCCCGCCACGCCGACGTCAGGGTGGACCGCACCCGGTTCAACCTGGCGCTGCCGTTTTTGTTGCAACTGGCTAGGACGTTGCTAGATGCCATGCCTGGTAAGATTTTACAAGAAATTTTAGAAATTCTCTGCGGGAACCCAGTGACAATATTGGGATCAGTGGAGACAAAGCAGCGAAATACTCGAACAATTTTTATTTAAAATGAATCAGATTAAGTCCAAAATAGAGATCAAAGAATCTAAGAAGAACATGCTCAGAGCATATTATGTGCTAATCCACACCTTTAACAGGCTTGTAAAATAATGGAAACTTGTTGGGTGCTAATGCAGCTCTGTAAATTTATTTCAACAGGAGAGAAGACAATGGACGGTGGAGTTGTGAATCATGGATACGTGGGAGATGTACATCCATCGAAGACTGGAAATAACAATCGAGCTGCGAGGCTACCAAGCTCCAGTGATTCTACTAGCGGATATTATTCTACAGGTATCTTCTTTGTTCTTTAGCATGGCGTTTACTCTGAAATAACTATATGGCATAAACAAATTAAGACAATAAATTAACCGTTCCTTCTCTAACGTTTCTTTCAGCAACATCAGTATCCGAAGAACAACAGAGCTTATCAATATCGGTCCAGTTCCGTCAGCCAGAGATCATGTTCTTCACCGACCTCACGAAGACCGAGGGCCATGCCCTACTCCTCAGGACAGAGCTCCTCATCGACTACTCCTGTCACTCCAACAGCGAGTCCTTCGTGGTCTCTCTGGCAGGTCTTCAGATCATGTCCAAACTACAGTCAAAGCTGAAGAATCTGCCCCCCCAGCTGGTCTTGAAGCCCTGTGATATAGAGTTTTCTAAGGCCTTCAAGAATATTGAGGAGGGGATAAGGGTCAAGATGTCTGTTTCGGAGATTGAGGTGCATGTTGCTGCTACAACTGTTCATACTATTATGGGTGAGTACCAAAGCCTATGTCGACTTTTAGAATTTCGCTTTTGGGACCATCCTAAGGACAATGTGTTGACGCTGATTTGGAAAATTTAGTCCAACGATAAACCAATTATTGATTGAAGTTTCTGCGTCATAATTGTGGCCATGATTTGTGCACGAGCTCCATCAAGCGACTAAGTAGGTTAAGTACCGCCATTGAATTTTTCTAGTGCAAAGATTCAGCAATATATTTCCTGTAGAGGAAAATTATAATTCCATTCAGTCCATCAGTTACATTTTTTCCTTTTCAAATAAATCATAATTGACAAAGGTAGAGCGCATCAAAGTTCAAAAGTGGGGGCTGGTGACGTCACTGTTTGGGAAAATGTGTACCAACGTCTAACGCGAAATTTCAACGCACAAAATACGAGTCCAATACTTTTTGGTAATTTAAGGAAAATACCCTATTTAATCCAGCTTTTCTATTCACAGATATAATCGAAGAAGTAACAACAGAACTAACAATCCCCGAGGAGAAGGAACCCTTCAACTTCGCCACCTACAACCCTAAGGCCGAGAAGCAGGAGGAAGACCTGTGGTCTCCGAAGAAGCTGACTCCTTACGTGATGATCAACCCTGAGGAGAGGTACACTCAGCCGAAGTACCCGAGCGTCAAGCCGTCGGAGACGTTCATCATGTCGGTGCCTTGTGTCAGGGTCATGTTTGAGATGGAGCACACGGTCAGGGTCCCGGTGTTAATGATGAAGGTTTGTTTTATGATGTTCTTATACTTGATTGCTATAATATGGAACTCCGGATACTGACTGACTGACGGATAGTTTCATACAAATTATGTTTTATATTTTTTCTGGTAAATCAGGATCCAGATGCTGAAAGCGAGATTAATAGAGACGGCACTTTGACTGTCCTTTGCTAAGTTACAGTCACGTTGGATTTTTTTTTGCGTTGAATATAACACATGCGACTGTTCCTAAATTTAAACTTTATCAGCCTAGGGTAAAGGCTGATAAAGTTTAATTTTTTCCTAAATTAACCTAGATTGAGTGTTAAGGTCGGTTTCCCCTAAGGGGAAAAGGCCGTGGCCCGCCATCGGCACGGACCCGTAGAGTTCGTCCCAGACTGGTCACTCTCCCGCCGTTTATAAAATTAATTCCAAAAGTATAAAATAGTCCAATGCCTTGTCACAATGTTAGGACAAGGTATGGATTGAAAGATATCGACGGTCTAGACGACAAACGTACTCATTACGGATCTAGCAATTATTCAGGAGGACAGATTTAGTTAATTCAAGTTTGAAAAGCTGAAACTCAAAACTGTTTAAAGGTAGAGTGTATATTATAATGAATTCTAGTTAAGTATTATCTGTGTAATCATTGATCATAAATAGAAACGTCCGTTTTCGGAATAATAGAGAAAAAAAAAACAGTTTTATAAAAAAAAGCGTCACTTAGTACTATTGTACACTAAAATGATTAGGTACTTAGGATTATTGTGTGTTGTCTATTAATTACGATAACTTGAAGGATTTCGTAAAAAAAAAATAACGATTCATGTTTTTATTTTTATATTTACCAACTTAAACATTTTTTTATAATCACTAATATACATAGGATTGTGAAAACCTCTATGAAATTTAAAAACGAGAACTAAAATAAAATTAACTCTATAGCTCTAATTAGTATGAGATCAGTGGTTTCTTTTACTACGATTTTTTTTTAAAGTTTTTTGAGACATATTTTATGGATTCTAAGATGAATGAAAACAAACAACATTTCAGTCAAAAATATATTCAGGTATTTAAGAATAATTATCAAACATTCTATATCTACTTATGCAGGATTTACTATGACAAATCTAAACTTACATAATCATTAATTAAACTTTTGAACGCCAGAGCATAAACGCATCGGCGTGCCCCCGACGCCAAGTCACAAATTCACCGTACCTACTTTTTGTCACATATTACAAATAGTACACGTTCTGCGTACAGGGCACGCGCTTGCTTGTTATATTAACGTGACAATGGCGTCCAAAAGGTTTAAGTAAAATTTACTACACTATTAATAAGGTTCCATATAAAGCACCAATTTAAACGATCCTTCTAGATCCACACACTTCACAAAATTGGCCTAATCGCCACGAAACACTTTCGCATGAGGAGTGACCATATACGCCATGCTGTTGTTCCTATTCGTGTAGATCTCGTTCCATTCATCTATTAGCTGGACCTCATACCAGCATAGGACAGCGTTGCATTCCTCATCTTCGGCCACAGCGACATTTATGACCTCAGATGGCATGTCACTACAACAGCTTGAGATTGTAATCTCCTCGTGTTTCGTATTCCGTGCGAGCTGTGTCAAAGTGCATTGCTTGGGATACCTGGTACCGATTCACGAGTTTAACCATCATATAATCAACGTTTTCGTCCAAAACGCGGTTGTTTATTTCCAACCATTTACTATGAATCAGCTGTCCCATAATAGTCACAGATACCGGTAGACATAATCCTCCAGAAATTAGATGCACCTGCTTCAAATGTCCAATAATCCTTATTCTTCTGATACCCATGTCGCCGTTACAATCTATGATGTTACTGAATATGACATGGATTTTTTTCTCTCTAAACACAGGACCAAGAGTCGGATACTAGAATTGTTACTTTTTCTTCCGGTATTCCATTTGCTCGTAATACAGCCAGTAGAAACACTTTATCGTCAACAGTTTTGACGTGACAGATAAGTGAGTTAGCTCCTCGTTTCATAATCAAAACACCGAACATAGGAAATGGACTAAAATCGACCATGTCCACATTGTCCACATAAGATATGTTCACTGATTGTCCTAAATGGACAAACACAGTTGCTATACTTTTTCGTATCATATCCATATATTCAAAATTGTTTGTTATATTCAAAATCCTTGATATCGTAGTATTTGTGTCTTGAAGTGGTTAAGTCTACCACCGTACGTTAGAAAAGGAACGTTCGTGGTCTCATTTTTGCGGAGCTTCTTTGGTAGGACGCCATACAAAGTTGTCTGTTGCCACGCGTTCGCTTTCGCTTTATTTCTGGGATCAGTGGTGATCATTATTTCGTCTTTTAAGGGCAGGAAGATGATGATGAGGTGCAAATTGAACCAACCAATCACCATGTTAATTTCGCCGTCTTCTGTCGCAGTTAGGTTCGCGACATAGGGCTGCCATCTATGCAGCATATCGTTCACATCATGGTAGTCATTAACGTCTATTGTCAACAAAGATTGAGGTTCCGACATGTATTTTAAGTTTTCGTACAATAATTTGTACGAAAACTTCGTCTTCACTGTAATAAGTTTGACTGAAGTAAGTCGTTGTATGAACGTTCGTGTATGCGGCGTTCAAAATTGTGTTGGTATCTTTTATATTTCTTGTTCAATTCTTCGGAATGAACACCAGTGATGAAGAATTCAGCTTTGACAGTTATAATTTTGCTGTTTTCTTGAAGTGAATTCTCCCAAGCGTGGGACATAGACTAGAATATACTCGCCAAATATCCCGGAGTCAATAGCATCAGTTAGTAATACTGATCGGTTCCCATAGATTTCGTTTTTGGTAAGAATGACAGAAGGTTTGTTGATGATGACGACTACTTGCGCGTGGTGGTCTTGCATCACGCATCGTCGTGGATGCTTCACAGGCTGTAATGGCGACAGAGTGGCACTCACTCGCATTAGAGCCAATAGTCTTGTTCCCGTATACACTATCCACAGCAGGAATTACACAACTCCTAATAGCTTTTCTATACGCCTCATTCCGAATCCTGTCATTCAAATACTGAATGAACTGAGATCTCGGAAATAAAAAACACTTGGCGTTGTTCAAATTCTTCTAAATGCTGACGAGGCTATTATCAATATTCAAGGCCTTTTCAAAATGGCAGAGAGCTTCAGAACAGTAACCATAACGGTACAAGCATCGTTGAGTAATTGAACGTTACCTGGGAACATTTTGATGGCCTTTTCGAAGTTGGCGAATATGTCTAACTTGCTGTCTATTGCGGCTGGTTCCTCGTTCATTCCAGCTAGGACTGCTCGGAAGTCCAGCTTGAATCTGTCTTTGATGCGCGGTTGCTGGTTGAAGGCGCACGGCCGCACGCGTACATGTCTAACGCTTTCTTGTAGCTGTTGTGTGAGGCGAGCTGCCGCGCCAGGCTAATGTAGTTGAAAGCTACATCAGTCATTCTGGTTTCTTTTTGTTAGGCACTTGTTTCACTGTATACGGGATATAAAACGTTTTTGGAGATTATTTTAGTTGATAAATCTCAATCGTATTCAAAACACTGTTTTGCACTTCTGATGAACACACTTTACTGACAGTAGGTATGGAATGTTAAATCGCGACTTGCTACTTTTTCTTCTGGTATTCCATATACTCGTAATACAGCCAGTAGAAACACTTTATCGTCAAAAGTTTTGACGTGACAAATAAGTGAGTTTGCTCCTCGTTTCATCATCAAAACACCGAACATAGGAAATGGACTAAAATCGCCCAAGCCTATTTTGGATATGTTTACTGATTGTCCTAGATAGACACACACACACACACACACAGTTGCGATACTTTTTCGTATCATATTCATATATTCAAAATCGTTGAGGAAAGCCAATGTCTCTGGTGAAATCCTTGATATCGTAGACCGTAGTATTCGTGTCTTGAAGTGTTATAAGTCTACCACCGTACGTTAGAAAAGGAACGTTCGTGTTCTCATTTTTGCGGAGCTTCTTTGGTAGGACACCATAGAAAGTTGTCTGTTTCCACGCGTTCGCTTTCGTTTTATTTCTGGGATCACTGGTGATCATTATTTCGTCTGTCAGGTGCAAATTGAACCAACCAATCACCATGTTCATTTCGCCGTCATCTGTCGCAGTTAGGTTCGCGACATAGGGCTCCCGTTCACTGTTATAAGTTTCACCGAAGTGAGTCGTTGCATGAACGTTCATGTACGCGACATTCAAAATTGTTTTGGTATCGTCGCACAGTTTATATTTCTTGTTCAGTTCTTCGGAACAAACACCGGTGACGAGGAATTCAGCTTTGCCAGGTATAATTTTGCTGTTTTCTTGAAGTTAATTCTCCCAAGCCTGCCAAATAGACTGTAACATATACTCGCCAAATATCCAAGAGTCAATAGCATCAGTAAGTAATACAGATCGGTTCCCATAGATTTCGTTTTTGGTAAGAATGACAGTAGGTTTGTTTGATGATGGCGACTACTTGCGCGTGGTGGTCTTGCATCACGCATTCGGCTGTTCTACCCATCGTCATGGATGCTTCACAGACTGTAATGGCGACAGGGTGGCACTCACTCGCATATAGAGCCAATGGTCTTGTTCCCGTATACACTATCCACAACAGGAATTACACAACTCCTAATAGCTTTTCTATACGCCTCATTCCGAATCCTGTCATTCAAATACTGAATGAACTAAGATCTCGGAAATAAAAAACACTTGGCGTTGTTCAAATTCTTCTAAATGCTGACGAGGCTATTATCAATATTCAAGGCCTTTTCAAAATGGCAGAGAGCTTCAGAACAGTAACCATAACGGTACAAGCATCGTTGAGTAATTGAACGTTACCTGGGAACATTTTGATGGCCTTTTCGAAGTTGGCGAATATGTCTAACTTGCTGTCTATTGCGGCTGGTTCCTCGTTCATTCCAGCTAGGACTGCTCGGAAGTCCAGCTTGAATCTGTCTTTGATGCGCGGTTGCTGGTTGAAGGCGCACGGCCGCACGCGTACATGTCTAACGCTTTCTTGTAGCTGTTGTGTGAGGCGAGCTGCCGCGCCAGGCTAATGTAGTTGAAAGCTGCATCAGTCATTCTGGTTTCTTTTTGTTATTCACTTGTTTCACTTTATACAGGATATGAAACGTTTTTGGAGAATTATTTTAGTTGATTAATTTCTATCGTTTTCAAAACACTGCTTTGCACTTCCGATGAACACACTTTACTGACAGTAGGTATGGAATGTTAAATCGCAGCTTGTTACTTTTCTTTCTGGTATTCCAATTGCTCGTAATACAGCCAGTAGAAATAATTTATCTTCAGAAGTTTTGACGTGACAAATAAGTGAGTTAGCTCCTCGTTTCGTCATCAAAACACCGAACATAGGAAATGGATTAATATCGACCATGTCCACATTAGAAAAGTTCACTGATTGTTCTAGATGAACACCCACAGTTGTGATACGTTTTCGTATCATATCCATATAATCAAAATCGTTTAGGAAAGCCAATGCCTCTGGTGAAACCCTTGATATCGTAGTATTCGTCTCTTGAAGTGTTGTTAGACTACCACCGTACGTTAGAAAAGGAACGTTCGCGGTCTCATTTCTGAGGAGCTTCTTTGGTAGGACGCCATAGAAAGTTGTCTGTTACCACGCGTTCGCTTTCGCTTTATTTCTGGGATCACTGGTGATCATTATGTCGTCTGTCAGGTGCAAATTGAATCAACCAATCCCCATGTTAATTTCGCAGTCGTGTGTTGCAGTTAGGATCGCCACATAGGGCTCCCGTTCACTGTAATAAGTTTCATTGAAGTGAGTTGTTGCATGAACGTTCATGTAAGCGACGTTCAAAATTGTTTTGGTATCGTCGCACGGTTTATATTTCATGTTCAGTTCTTCGGAATAAACACTGGTGACGAGGAATTCAGCTTTGCCAGGTATAATATTGCTGTTTTCTTGAAGTTAATTTTCCCAAGCGCGATAAATAGACTGTAGAATATACTCGCAAAATATCCCGGAGTCAATAGCATCAATAAGTAATACAGATTGGTTTTAATTGATTTCGTTTTTGGTAAGAATGACAGACGGTTTGTTTGTTGCATCACGCATTCGGCTGTTCTACACTTCGTCGTGAATGCTTCACAGACTGTAATGGCTACAGGGTGGCACTCACTCGCATATAGAGCCAATAGTCTTGTTCCCGTTTACACTATCCACAGCAGGAGTTACACAACTCCTAATAGCTTTTCTACACACAAAAAACACTTAGCGTTGCACAAATTATTCTAAATGCTGACGAGGCTATAATCAACATTCAAGGCCTTTTCAAAATGGCAGAGAGCTTCGGAACAGTAACCATAACGGTACAAGTACCGGCCAATATCGTTGAGTAATTGAACGTTACTTGGGTACATTTTGATGGCTTTTTCGAAGTTGGCGAATATGTCTGACTTGTTGTCTATCGCGGCTAGTTCCTCATCCATTCCAGCTAGAACTGCTCGGCATTCCAGCTTGAATCTGTCCTTGATGGGCGGTTGCTGGTTGAAGGCGCATGGCCGCACGCGTACATGTCTAACGCTTTCTTGTAGCTGTTGTGTAAGGCTAGCTGCCGCGTCAGGCTAATGTAGTTGAAAGCTGCATCAGTCATTCTGGTTTCATTTTGTTAGGCACTTGTTTCACTGTATATAGGATATAAAACGTTTTTGGAGAATTATTTTAGTTGATTAATCTCAATTTTTGCACCATTTCGAATCCTGTCATTCAAATACCTGAACTGAGATCTCGGAAATAAAAAACACTTAGCGTTGTTCAAATTCTTCTCAATGCTGACGAAGCTATTATCAATATTCCACGATTTTTCAAAATGGCACAGAGCTTCGGAACAGCAACCATAACGGTACAAGTACCGGCCAATATAGTCGAGTAATTGAACGTTACCTGGGAACATTTTGATGACTTTTTCGAAGTTGGTGAATATGTCAGTAGAAACACTTTATCGTCAACAGTTTTGACGTGACAAATTAGTGAGTTAGCTCCTCGTTTCATCATCAAAACACCGAACATAGGAAATGGACTAAAATCGACCATGTCCACATTAGGTATGTTCACTGATTGTCCTAGATAGACACACACAGTTGCGATACTTTTTCGTGTCATATCCATAAATTCATTTTTTTTTAGGAAAGCCAATGTTTTTGGTGAAATCCTTGATATCGTAGTATTCTTCTCTTGAAGTGTTGTAAGTCTACCATCGTACGTTAGAAAAGGAACATTTGCGGTCTCATTTTTGCGGAGCTTCTTTGGTAGGACATCAAAGAAAGTTGTCTTTTGCCACGCGTTCGTTTTCGCTTTATTTCTGTGATCATCATTTCGTCGGTCAGGTGCAAATTGAACCAACCAATCACCATGTTAATTTCGCCGTCGTCTGTCGCAGTTAAGTTCGCGACATAGGGCTCCCGTCGATGCAGCATTTCGTACACATCATGGAAGATATAATAAAAGTCTATTATCAACAAAGATTGTGGTTCCTCGTACAAATTTAAGTCTTCACTGTAATAAGTTTCACCGATGTAAGTCGTTGTGAGAACGTTCATTTACGCTACGTTCAAAATTGTTTTGGTACCGTGGCACAGTTTATATTTCTTGTTCAGTTCTTTGGAATGAAAACCGGTGACGAAGAATTCAGCTGTGCCAGGTATAATTTTGCTGTTTTCTTGAAGTAAATTCTCCCTAGCGCGTCCGTAGAACATACTCGCCAAATATCCCGGAGTCAATAGCATCAGTTAGTAATACTGATCGGTTTCTATAGATTTCCTTTTTGGTAAGAATGACAGAAGGTTTGTTGATGAAAAAGACTACTTGCACGTGGTGGTCTTGCAACACACATGCGGCTGTTCTACCCATCGTCATGGATGCTTCAAAGGCTGTAATGGCGACAGGGTGGCACTCACTCGCAGATAGAGCCAATGGTCTTGTTCCCGTATACACAATCCACAGCAGGAGTTACACAACTCGTAATAGCTATTCTATACGCCTCATTCCGAATAAAAAACACTTGGCGTTGTTCAAATTCTTCTCAATGCTGACGAAGCTATTATCAATATTCAACGCCTTTTCAAAATGGCAGAGAGTTTTGGTAAAGTAACCATAATGGTACAAGAGTCGTTAAGTATTTGAACGTTACCTGGGAACATTTAGATGGCTTTTTCGAAGTTTGTGAATATGTCTGACTTGTTGTCTATTGCGGCTAGTTCCTCGTTCATTCCAGCTAGGTTTGCTCGGAATTCCAGCTTCGAATTTAGCTGGACTAATATCGACCATGTCCACATTAGAAATGTTCACTGATTGTCCTAGATGGACACCCAAAGTTGTGATACTTTTTCGTATCATATCCATATATTCAAAATCGTTTCGGAAAGCCAATGCCTCTGGTGAAATCCTTGATATCGTAGTATTCGTCTCTTGAAGTGTTGTTAGTCTACCACAGTACGTTAGAAAAGGATCATTCGCGGTCTTATTTTTGCGAAGCTTCTTTGGTAGGATGTCAAAGAAAGTTATCTGTTGCCACACGTTCGCTTTCGCTTTATTTCTGGGATCACTGGTGATCATTATTTCGTCTGTCAGGTGCAAATTGAACCAACCAATCACCATGTTCATTTCGCCGCCATCTGTCGCAGTTAGTTTCGCGACATAGGGCTCCCGTCTATGCAGCATTTCGTACACATCATGGTAGTTATTAAAGTCTATTGTCAACAAAGACTGAGCTTCGGACATGTTTTTAAGTCCTCGTACAAATTAACGTCTTCACTGTAATAAGTTTCACCGAAGTGAGTTGTTGCATGAACGTTCATGTAAGCGACGTTTAAAATTGTTTTGGTATCGTCGCCCAGTTTATATTTCATGTTCAATTCTTCGGAATAAACACCGGTGACGAGGAATTCAGCTTTGCCAGGTATAATTTTGCTGTTTTCTTGAAGTTAATTTTCCCAAGCGCGATAAATAGACTGTAGAATACACTCGCCAAATATCCCGGAGTCAATAGCATCAATTAGTAATACAGATCGGTTTTAATTGATTTCGTTTTTGGTAAGAATGACAGAAGGTTTGTTGATGATGACGACTACTTGCACGCGGTGGTCTTGCATCACGCATTCGGCCATTCTACACATCGTCGTGGATGCTTCACAGAATGTAATGGCTACAGGGTGGCACTCACTCGCATATAGAGCCAATAGTCTTGTTCCCGTAACACTATTCACAGCAGGAGTCACACAACTCCTAATAGCTTTTCGATACGCCTCATTCCGAATCCTGTCATTCAAATACCGAATGAACTAAGATGTCGGAAATAAAAAACACTTCACTTCAAATTCTTCTAAATGCTGACGAGGCTATTATAAATATTCAAGGCCTTTTCAAAATGGCAGAGAACTTCGGAACAGTAACCATAACGGTACAAGTATCGTTAAGTAATTGAACGTTACCTGGGAACATTTTGATGGCTTTTTCGAAGTTGGCGAATATGTCTGACTTGTTGTCTATCGCGGCTAGTTCTTCGTTCATTCCAGCTAGGACTGCTCGAAATTCCAGCTTGAATCTGTCCTTGATGCGCGGTTCCTGGTTGAAGGCGCACGGCCGCACGCGTACATTTCTAACGCGTTCTTGTAGCTGTTGTGTGAGGCGAGCTGCCGCGCCGGGCTAATGTAGTTGAAAGCTACATCAGTCATTCTGGTTTCTTTTTGTAAGGCACTTGTTTCACTGTATACAGGATGTAAAACGTTTTTGGAGAATTATTTTAGTTGATTAATCTCCATCGTTTTCAAAACACTGCTTAGCACTTCCGATGAACACACTTTACTGACAGTAGGTATGGAATGTAAAATCGCGACTTGTTACTTTTGTTTCTGGTATTCCATTTGCTCGTAATACTGCCAGTAGAAATACTTTATCGTCAACATTTTTGACGCGACAAATAGCTCCTCGTTTCGTCATCAAAACACCGAACATAGGAAATGGACTAATATCGACCATGTCCACATTAGATATGTTCACTGATTGTCCTAGATGGACACCCACAGTTGTGATACGTTTTCGTTTCATATCCATATATTCAAAATCGTTTAGGAAAGCCAATGACTCTGGTGAAATCCTTGATATCGTAGTATTCGTTTCTTGAAGTGTTGTTAGTCTACCGCCGGACGTTAGAAAAGGAACGTTCGCGGTCTCATTTCTGCGGAGCTTCTTTGGTAGGTTGCCAAACAAAGTTGTCTGTTGCCACGCGTTCGCTTTCGCTTTATTTCTGGGATCACTGGTGATAATTATTTCGTCTGTCCGGTGCAAATTGAACCAACCAATCACCATGTTAATTTCGCCGTCGTGTGTTGCAATTAGGTTCGCCACATATGGCTCCCGTCGATGCAGCGTTTTGTACACATCATGGTAGTTATAAAAGTCTATTGTCAACAAAGATTGAGGTTCCGACATGTATTTTAAGTCCTCGTACAAAGAAGCGTCTTCACTGTAATAAGTTTCACCGAAGTAAGTCGTTGTATGAACGTTCATGGACGCTACGTTCAAAATTGTTTTGGTATCGTGGCACAGTTTATATTTCTTATTCAATTCTTCGGAATGAACACCGGTGACGAAGATTTCTATTCAGCTTTGCCAGGTATAATTTTGCTGTTTTCTTGAAGTTAATTCTCCCAAGCGTGACAAATAGACTTTAGACAAATAGACTTTCAGGTTTGTTGATGATGACGACNAAGGTTTGTTGATGATGACGACTACTTGCGCGTGGTGGTCTTGCATCACGCATTCGGCTTGTCTAGCCATCGTCGTGGATGCTTCACAGGCTGTAATGACTACAGGGTGGCACTCACTCGCATATGGAGCCAATAGTCCTGTTCCCGTATCAATATATAAGACACTATCCACAGCAGGAGTCACACAACTCCCAATAGCTTTTCAATACGCCTCATTTCGAATCCAGTCATTCAAATACCTGAACTGAGATCTCGGAAATAAAAAACACTTGGCGTTGTTCAAATTCTT
>NDFZ01001424.1:0-11254 GCA_002192655.3 Mamestra configurata | reverse complement strand
TGGGTGGCTCGCTGTCCGATCACCACCAGGCCCGGGTCGATGGCGCGTTGTGTTTCACGCGCGCCTCAAAGAGATGTCAGCATAGAAGACGGGGCCCGCTAGGGCCAGAGCCTGCCAGGGTTGCGGAATTTGTTCGAAAGAGTCACCGCGGCCCTGGAACGCAAAGGGCTTTAGAAGGAACACGGATGGGTTTTAGTCAGTAAGAGTCTGACACGCCCTTCCGCTCCACCCAGAGCGGAAGAAGTCATTTGATGATTTCCCAACCTTAAAAAAAAAAAAAAAGGTGTGAAAAGTAAAGTATGCTCCTCAGGGATAAAGGTGTATTTGCCTTAGTCTAGCTTAAATCCCTCGCTGCATTCAGGATTCTTGTATGAACTCCCTAGCTTCGCTCGAGTGTTAAACTCTAATCTTCCTCGTTACTCGCTCTCGAATTCTTCATTGCGTTCGGGATTCAACATGACGCCCGTGCAATAAGATACTGCTTTATCCCCTTGGTGCATAATCTACTATAAATCAAACCCTCGTCTTTATGAGACACTTACGAGAGTTTTAAACATGTTTTAAAAGAATTAAAATAAAAGCATAATCTGCAATTTTGCAGTGTCATATTTTTCCGGACGCTCGTTGAACGATAAAATTTTATTATATGGACGTTATTAAAATTTAAGACTGACATTCAAAATCCTTTGAGGATATTACTGAAAGAAATGATGATAAGACAGTTTTGAACGGTGTCAGAGTTTTTAATAAACTTTTACAATACAGGTTCAGTAAAGGTTTTCTGACGTAGAAGGTAAGAAGAACCGGACAAGTGCGAGTCAGACTCGCGCACCGAGGGTTCCGATCGAGTCTTGATTTTTCCGAGACTAAATTACCTACGGAAGTTTTACTATGAAACCAAAATATAGCAGAACAAACTTAACTTTGTTCGTGAAAAATTGTTCTCCTATACATCAATGCACGTCACGGTCAATTCTTCAACAGAAAATATAAGTTAGTACCTAATCGTAAAAAACGTTTTTATATGATTTAAATTCCCAATTTTCAGACATTTTCCGGTACTTCTACTCTAAGATCTATCTTCTTGTCAAATTTCATGAATCTAGGTCAACGGGAAGTACCCTATAAATTTTGATTCCCTTAAGAGTGTCGAAATATACGTTTTTTGCAGCATAAACGACCGTATCTTTTTTTTACGTTAACTTTGAAGTTTGATTTTTTAACAGCTTCAAGGAACTGTAGACTTGAGTATATGGTTTTAATTTTAACTCGATACCTCCACGCGTTCCAGAGATCATTATCTCTGGAAGGCGTGGAGGTCTGTCTGTCAAGACCCTTTGGTTTTAACAGGAAGACAAACGGACTGACGGACGGACAACAAAGTGATCCTATAAGGGTTCCGTTTTTTTCTTTTGAGGTACGGAACCCTAAAAACCTGACACTCATACAACGGGCGAGATTCAGGCGGCTATCGAAAGCGTCTATATCAGAGGGCCAATTCTATGAATTTTCGCATTAGCATTAGCATCTCAGTCGCAATCTGTCAAAAAAGCCTCCACTTCCATATATTTCTTACACATTGCGACTTACATGCGAATGCGAACGTTGTTTAAAAATAAGTAGAATTGGCACTCTGGAATATTTTTATAGACTACTTGTGCCTGCGGATTTACTCTTGTGGACTTCCTTACAGAAACCGGACATATCGTTCACCGTGATAAAATTAAGTATAGCACTCGGCGATAGTATAGCTGTTTTCAGTGAAATTTTTCGTAATTGGATACAATACTTGGAGATTATGTCCTACAAACAAAATTAATTAAATTTACCTAAAGATGCGACTGACATACAAACCTAACCCTAATGTTCAACGTGCTATTCAAAACATGGAGTATTAAAGTATGATTATAATAAAATAAAGATAAAGCGCATATATTTATAGAGCCCAGAACCTTATCACAAAACCATTAAAAACGTGGAAATACAAGCGTCAACTGAGAAAATATACTCTCTATTTCGTTTCAAAGAAAATCGTGTAAAATACGAAACACGACTGTAATAAAACTCTTAATAAAAACAGAAAAACTTATCTGCCGAACGCTTCAGAATCCATTTTAGGAACATTTCCATACTCCACTTGGTTTAACAGTATCGTTAGCTCTTAATTTTCCGTGAAATAAGGTTCAATTTCCTTTAATATTTTGTTAAACAAACTAAATTTGATCGTTTCCGTAAGAGTACTTTGAAAGTCTGTATATAATTTAATAAATGAAAGAATAAAGTAAAAGAGTGAGCGAGCGTTTCGTCTACGATTCATACTAGATTGATATACCATCAACCATCTAGATACACCGCTTCTCCTCCATATTGATTGTGCGCACAGCTAAAATTTGGAACTCTTTGCCAGCATCTGTGTTCCTTACGAACATAACCCGTCAGCCTTAAAAAAAACAACAAGAATTTTCTGGGCTTGCTCGCTCTACCGTAGACTTCATCCATCGTATCATCAGGCCAGATCGAGGTCAAAAGAAATCTCCTTGGAGACAGAATAACAAAACTCAAAACGATAATTCAAAAACTTTGAGAAGATACCTATAAAACGTGTAACAGAATAAAATACTTCCAGTACCTCCCATACCGGTCCCATAGTAAAAATTGTTCATAATGATGAGTACAATGACCCCTTAAGAGGTATTGCGTTTATACTGTTGCACATTGTATAGGTTTCCTCATAATATTCCCACTGTTAGGATATCCTAACAGTGAGAATATTATGTTAGGATATCCTAACAGTGAGAATATTATGTTAGGATATCCTAACAGTGAGAATATTATGAGCTATAAATATGCTTCGTACAAATTGTTTTCGTTTAATAGATTGGTAAATCTTGAGACCCTCATAGAGTACGGATTAATCCGAAGAATAAGAAAGGAGACCTGGGGCCCTACTATGAAGTCTTAAGATGATCGAGATTCCACTCCAAGAGAGAGACGAAGCTATACATAGCGTATAGCACTATACCTTTTACAACGTCGGAATTGGATGGCATTAGCACGTCATAGTAGGGCACCTGTACCCTTTTTAATACAACCGTGACAATCTGAGAATCCGACAATTTTGGTTTATTTTCTGCTATATGAAGCGGCACCTATGGTAAAATGTGATAATTAAGTAAAATTATATGACAAATATGTCGCCTTTTACATAATAAGTCGAGCGGTGGCTGCGAGAAACATGTCACGTTGCAGTAACTGTTTAAATGATTACTGAAAAAAATCGACGTCAAATTCTACAGGTAACGCAAAAATGAAAAAAAAAATGGCTCCTGCCCCGGAAGCGCCAGCATTTTTTCATGAATTTATTCATAATATTTTTAGCACATAACATTGTATCAAAAAGCTCGCAGAATGCATAATTTTCACTTTAAATGCATTTAACGATCGGTAATAAAATTAAACTGTTCAATTTTATTTTCACGGCAGTTTTATAAAATAAAATAATATTTTATTTCTACGATGAAAATCAAATGCAAGTTTGCAAAAATCTACTGGACACGTCATTTTGATCCTACAGAATAACTACCTTATTTATTTCACCCATGAAAATTCATCGAAAGTTGCGGGAATCTGCCAGATGCATTTGTCCAGTAGTGGACGTCTTTCGGCTGCTGATGTTAATTATTGATAATGAAAATTAGCATCGCCTTGATGAGCTTAATCAACGATAGGAAAATCCTTATGGCTGTTTTGTTATGAGTTACTTCTAGGAAAGCGTGCTTCATCGTCCGACCACGATATTGCTTGACATCAGGAGGTGTCACTGAGGTGGTTTTACAGATTGCAATTGAGATGCCAAAGCGAATGTTGCTTAAACAAATTTGTAGAATGGGCCTCAGTTGAGTTAGTGGAAGGGGAATGGCATGGGAAGGATAAAAAGGCGTGTTAGACTACTACTCATGCGTCGTTCGATCCAGCCGTCCCTAGCTGTCCTGCCCCCAGCGATGCCCTAAGCCGAGGCCCGTACCCCACAGGGAGTGCCCTTAGCGTGTAGTCGCTTAGTTTGTAAGTTTTTAATAAACCTTGGCTGGAGGCTTTAATATTGATATTAAGGTCGCCACAGGCAAGCCCGGTTAAACAGTCGACAACTTCCTAGTTTGAACTGCGAGAGGCCTCTCAAAAAAATCCTACTGATGCGAATACTAAGGCGTTTCTTCTTCCAGGTTATTGCTCTTGTGCAGTTGTCCATTGTTTTATTTTATTTTTAGCTAATTGTGTCCCACTGCAGGGCAAAGGCCTTCCTTTCTTCCTTCTATTCCTCCCGGCATTGGGCAAGTCTAAACCAATCTGGCCGATAGGCGTCAAGCTCGTCCCGCCATCTTCGCCTGGGTCTCCCGCGATTTCGTCGGGCATTTTCTGGGACCCACATTGTGGTTGCTTTAGCCCATGAACCGTTCGACATCCGGCAGACGTGGCCGGCCCAGTCCCACTTTAGTTTGGCTGCTTTTTGTGTGACGTCGGCGATTTTTGTTTTGAAACGCAGTACTGTGTTCCTAACGTGGTCCATTAATCGGACTCCCAGAATGCTG
This sequence comes from Mamestra configurata, assembly GCA_002192655.3. NCBI lineage: Eukaryota > Metazoa > Arthropoda > Insecta > Lepidoptera > Noctuidae > Mamestra > Mamestra configurata. The sequence continues at coordinate 6,668 of NDFZ01001424.1, read as the reverse complement.
CGCTCCATTGCTCGCTGACAAACCTCAAGTGTCCATTACTTATATAAAAAAATATAGAAAGGGATATTTTGTCTTGGGGATATTTTGTCCAGGGATATTTTGTCTGGGGATATTTTGTCCGGGGATATTTTTTCGGGGATATTTTGTCCGGGGATGATGAATCGTGTCATCCTTTGGATAACCGTCTACACTAAAGAAATGGTCGTGACGGAAATTGGTGACGAAAAATCTTATACTTTTTTTCGCCTAGTCCCCAAGCGCCAAGTCCGTTCCAGATGGAAATTCGTTCCAAAAACTACCAGGAACGGTTCTCCTCGGAAAGCCTATGTGAAGGTTCCTCTCTAAAGATTACCAGAAAACTGGAACACTGTTTCCTATAACTTCTGGATAAAGTTTCACACGAAGAGTGCGCTTAAGTTGACGCTGATGAACATAACTTCAGAAACCCATGCGTCTACAGTGAGTTTTATAAAGTACACGATCGCGGTAACGTAAACGTTCGCTTATGTCAAAGAGGATGGAGAAAAATACATAGATGTCCGTTAATGTCACCTGACGGCGCATATTCAGTTTTCGTACAAATTGACATTTACGTCAACGCGATCTACGTTAGAAACTCGCACTAAGGACACCGAATACAACCATCAAGCTAGTCAAAGGATACTCCCTTTTAAATAGAGGAGGGGAACTTTCCTCCCATTCTTCAAACCTCTGTTAATTTTCCTTTTTTTAACTTTCGCCACTCAACAGCAGCAAATTAATAGAGGGAATGACTTTTATGGCCACTGCATTTAATTACATTACAAAAGAATGGCTCTGAGAGACCCAGTGAGCTAAAGTCGTATGTAATTAGTGCAGCTAATGAGCTAACTATTGTGCTGTACTTTAATGAGGAATTAGTATGTACCTAATTGGCACTTGTAAAAATGCTGGACGACTTTTACAGTAATTCAAGTAATAGTTGAGCTTCTTACAAAAGAGTTTGTCTGAAGAACCAGCAGCTGCCTTGAAAAACTCAAGTGCCTGCAATTTAACCAGAATGAGTTCCGGCAAAATTACTAGTACTTAATATCCTTCTACTTTCTTTCTATATTCTAGTACATGCGGCTTTATAGACTAAGAGCTAGTGAAGCGTGCAGCTGTCTTCCTTTAAGGCTTGAAATTGTCACCCCAATAGGTGGCCTTATCGCTAAATGTTTTATTCATTTGTCTTTTCTGTAACAGTTATAAAAGTATTCTATTATTTTAGTGTAGTAGCTAATGATATGAAGGTTTTAAACCTACCAGGTGGTGATTACCGTACTAAGGATGCTATGACACATCTCGAAAAGAATTTTAAGCCGTACAGGAAGACTGCTGGTCGTAGGGCTCAGTAAAAGCTCTTGGACCATAATTTATGACTGGCGAAATGACAGCACAGAGGTGTCCCTACATAACAACTTCTGTAATATAGAAACGCCATGACTGCTTTGACCTCAGATTTATCAGAGTAAGGGCACAGGGATTTTGATTATGATGAGGTTCAACTCTGCCTAAATCTTGTTCTTAAACATAACGATGATGATGACGATGTTATAATCTGTGTCACATCAAAGAAACATTCTGGCGGTTAAGATTAAAGGCGTCTTTTAGGATTGGATAGATTACAAGCTAACCAGATTACCGTAGCTTTTTGACGTAACAACGTCTTATAATTTGATGGAGCCGGCTGCACGCACGAAAAAACATGACGTCATGCGGCGTTACCTCGCTCTGAGGCGTTCCGTTTAAGGCTTGAAGTGCAAGCGAGAGCGCGGAATGAGCGACAAAGAGGCACAATCGGCCTCCGCGTTCGGCAGCGTTCGACATCTGTCTCTCTCCTACTTGAGTGAGCGATGCGTCCGCGTGGACAGCTGCTATACAATAATACATTTACATGTTTTCGTCAAGTATGAAGTGCAGTGAAAAGTGAATGTGGTGTCAATTGTTTATAGCAACGATAATTGCGGCGATAAAGGTAATGATTCTTTAAAAATTTCTTTTGAACAATGAAACCATTCCATCAGTATTTTCTTATGACGTTGTCACGTTCAACTATCGTCAGTAAACCGACGTTACAAACAACCTTTNCCATTCCATCAGTATTTTCTTATGACGTTGTCACGTTCAACTATTGTCAGTAAACCGACTTTACAACAACCGTTATTTTTTTTTAAGGATGGAGCGTTACCAGGTTGGAGACAATAAAAGGCTTACTAGTCGCGTAGTCGCGATTTATTCCTATTCCTAAAATAACTTCACGTAACTATGAAGCCGCTACCACAGACAGTTCTCCACAGTGTTTTTATAATTCAAACCTAAATCTTTTTCCGCTTCACGCGTCAAAATCAGCCCGTGGTTTTCACTACCAGCTAGCATTCTGCATTAAGTAAAAATCAAGTGCAAGTCGTACGCGTTTAGGGAAGGTTCCATATCTATATCATGAATCAAAAACAGACGTTTCTCGTCTGGTCAGTCGCACCTTCGGTCACGGAAACTTACAAAATGTAGGTCTGAATGAGAATATCTAACAGCGATTAAAACACATTGTCTCAAAACTTTCTATCCAACTCACGCGCGTCAGTAAGTCACTGTTTACTCATACAAATTGAAAATATTATAGCTGACAGCCAAATTTTCTACTCTGAGCACCGGTTTAATTTGACAAGTGAGAATACCAAGTCTGCGATCTCAATCAGACTTCGTATTTGACCCTTCTATGTGTTACGATACAATTTCCCGTCAGCTATAAATTATTCATTTCGTGAGAAACTAAGAAGTCATGAATATACTTGATTAGTGACTTTGTAGCAGTGTGAGCTAGAAGTGATCTGCAATCCCTCTAATGAGAGCATCAACTGAATACGAGCTACTAGTGATGTGGAGTAGTGAAACTTTCGCGGGACCGGGACGATGGCACGTCGGGACTTTGAATCGGATAGATACGTTAACGGTCCAACTTGGTGTGGTAGTAAGGAATATTGAAACATACTTTAGTATAAGTGTTTGGTTGGTTTGGTATCTTGGTATGGTAACATTTACGTATATACTTAAATAGTATACAAGAGAGCATAGTATACTGCAAATTATTTCTGTCCCTGTTAGGTATATGGAACATCCCGACTTTAATAATAATTGACAGATTTTACCAAGTATGAAAGTATTCTCAAGAACTTTATTAAAACACCAAAAATAAAGTTCTCCAACCCAAAACAAAACGCTGCGCGTGTGTTATGGACGTTAATCAGGTATACAACCTGATTAACGTCCATAACACATCACAATATCAGGTTCATTTGATAAACAGAGTCAGGCACTATTTTTCCGGCAAATGTGTTGTACTGGACCTATTTGGCGCAGCTGCGAGGCACACACTTTTTGTTTTTTTTTTTTTTTGACGGGGACCACTCGCAGTTCAGCACGCTAGGGCTGGTTACTGCTTAACCGGACTATCCTGTGGTGGCCTCAAATGAATTTAAGGCCCCCAGGCAGGGCTTACAAACTAGCTAAATTATACTAAATGATCGTCTCTTTTTGTCGATGAATTCTACTTTTATGGTTTTTTTTTGTTATTTTTGTACTGTAAATATACTGTAGGCTTCCAAGTTTCTGATAAATAAACGTATTTTAATAATTCTTTTTCTAAATGTTAATTAGAACAAAAATTTCGCGATAGATCCCGCTACATCACAACACTATAAACAAAATGAACAATATGATAATGTTTGTAGGCTCGCTCCAATTTAGTGTAGTGCTTTATTACGAGGCAACCTTTATACTTAGTTTATTGTTCACTTTGGTTAACAATTGAGGCTTCTAAGTTTGAGGAAAATATCATCTAAGAGAAATTACGAGTGCTTGTCAAAAATAGTGGTACAGGTCTTAAATATTCATGTCCACGGCAAATAATGGAATAAACCTACAGTTCTACAAGGAACTTTCCGGTTTCACAACTGATGGTAAGCGATAATGTGGTCGACTATGGAGCACGCTTGCCAAGAAGTAACCTGTTCGCTCTTGACCTTAAGCCCCCAGGAAGCTATCAGGAAATACAGACCCCGGCAGGTTATTAAACTCCTAAGCTGTCTGTGATGTTCTCTGGTGAAGGCTGCTGGTAATAGTTCGTCAAATTGTATTGACGATAACTGACAAATGCTAGTACCNATTGACGATAACTGACAAATACTAGTACTAACTGGACAGGTCCACTTACGTTATGGTTCTGTTTTTCAAATACACTAATGATGATCTGAGGAAGACACACGAACACGATCACGTCGGAGTCACCAGTATAGAGGTAAGTGGTACAGAGAGTAAAGTTCCGCAAACCTCCACTGAAAAGGGAGGATCCTCCGACCAGACGGTTGTTGTATCTGGTGGGCAACTGCCCGATAGTTGATATTCAGACTGTTGTATATATTCAAACCGAAGGGAGAACTTTGCTTGCGCAATGCAGTAGTTCGTCGCTGACAGGAAAGATGGCGTTGCGGTTCTTTTTTTTGCCGTATAAATTTCGTTTCTTAGTTTTTCATGTGTCGGCGTTGATGCCGCTACAGAAGGTAATATTTGAACAATTACAATTTACAGAAATTCAATTCAATTCAGAATACAATTTTTAATTTACATAAATAAACACCCTTTACCTACTGTGGATGGATATTAGTTTCAATTCTGAAAACCTTTACATAACTTTAGTATGCGCGGCCAGACGTCTAACGTCAAAGCATAGCGTTGGGAAACCACACAGCGTTTTCTATGGCGTCACTCAAGGTAGACGATGCATGTAGTGAGGCGGTATATAAAAAATTGTATGGAAGCGAAACTTTTCTATATACTTTTATTTATTCGCTCAGATCGCAGAACGGTTCATCGTTTGACTCTCGATCATTCTCAGTTGTCTGATAAATGCCACTTCCTACAGACAATGTTTTTACAACCGTAAAACTGAGGTTTTATATTAATACGACCGCAAAATCGCCTAATTGTTCCTTAGAAGTCACTTTTCAAGCATTTTTCTTATTTAAATATTTTTTTATTTCTTATGTTATTGTGCACATTTGTTTTGGAATTGTCTCCTTTAGGCTTTACCCATTGACTTAATGTGAGAGACAAATAAGTTGCGGAGACAAAAATTGCTCGTGCGCGCTATCTCTTACCCACCGCCGTGCCGCCATTTTATTCAAAATTCATACAACCTATAAGACATCAGCACTTAGACAATTCAAATCATACCTTTGCATAATTTGCTACAGGCAGGTTACAGGGTCATACGCGACAACGAAAAAGACATTTAAACATACATACGTACCTACATAGTCTCTAAAAACATTACCCTCTTTCTGGGGCAGTCAGCTAAAAACGCCTTCAAACGAAATATCCCTTCTATGCATTCCTTATCTGTGGTGAGGCGTCTTATACAAAAGTACAAAGCTGTTATTCAAAAAGTTAATATTCATATTCATTCGACTTTCCACCGCCAATTTAGTGAGATTCAATAAACATAAAAAGCCCTCGGAGCCCAAAAATTGGAATATAATCAAAGGCGGAATAGACATAAAACTCTCTGCCTGCGTTTGTTTTTCCGAACGCATACAACCCTAATTTCTTCTAAATTAAAGTTAACAGGCTTCTTCTGGGTAAGCTTGCTCCATCGTCGACTTTGTCTCTGTCATTTATGACCTAGACTAGAGTCAAGAGCAAACCCATCTCAAAATAAAAACAACATATTATGATCAAAATATAAGAAAAATAATTTTAAAACTAAACTTCCTTTGCCTCAAATAGGTGGACCTATTTGAGTTATTTTATAATCTTACGGAGTATGCTATTTTCCGGTGACATAAATAATAATCTATCAGTCTATGCACACCAAAACTTTTAATTTTTTTCGTGAAGAGACAAAATGTAACACGAAGATCTAATCGAAGTGAAATTTCAACCTTCTAATCATTAATTTCGCCATCTTAAAACTGTTTCGTTCACGAAACAGTTTTAAGATGGCGAAATTGTTGAACAATCTTCTATTATTAGTTTTAATAGAAGATTGTTCAACAATTTCGCCATCTTAAAACTGTTTGCTGGTACTCGTTGGTTTCTTTGTGACGCGGCCAACTGAAAACTCCGCAGAAAACGGTCCTTACAGCGATAGCTTTTGTTTTAATATTAAATGTTATTCAATTGCGACTCTTCGATTCTGAACAGTGATTGAACGTTGTGTAAGTTCTGGATTATAAATAAAGTAAATAATTAATCAAAGAAACGTCTACCTATTATTTATGTGTAAATAGTTTTCCCCGTGACGACAGGAACAACAATTATTTGCTTAGGCATCCCTCAGCGATAGGGTTAGCTTTCTATAAGTGAAATAATTTACGAAAATTTACCTATACTTCTTAAAATTATCCTCTACAAAAATATTAACAATTGTACCTCTTTATAACAGGATTCTTGATTTTCAATTTTCGAAGACATAATTGACTAACGGCCCGTTTCAATAACGTATCTACCTTTAACTAACTGTCAAATTAGCTACCAACAGTAGCTGAAAGGTCATTTTTGCCTTTGTATCATGACGTTTCAGCTACCGTTGGTAGCTAATTTGACGGTTGGTTAAAGGTAGATACGTTATTGAAACGGACCGCAAGGAAATA
>NDFZ01001423.1:0-13787 GCA_002192655.3 Mamestra configurata | reverse complement strand
CATATGAAACATAAACATGTTAACTCTCAATACCTCCAACAATCGAAGTATATCAACTACCTAATAGAGGAGGAAGTTTATCAGTTCTCGGCACGTTTTGCCTGTTACAGGGAACTTCATTAACGCACACTATTCTACCGGGAATTTATGCTTAGCGACATATAATGACGTTAACTAGTGAATTATTACGTGACTGTATTAGAATGTATAACTCCTGCCTGACTGCTTAAGTAGTTTGATTGATATTATTGTTGGTTGCTTGTTTATTACTTTGCTCTTCTTCTTTGCTGTATTTTTTGGTATTCCTTATTCTTCTTTTTTGTGCTGGGAGAATTACAAATGCATGAGTCAAACATATTGCATTTGCTTGTCCACAACAAGGCTCGCAATGAAGCACCAAGTTTACCGAAAGAAACAGTAATTGCAGTGTTGCATATTTTCTTTTCTTCATGATTTTAGTTTTATTGAATTTAGTTTTCAAAATCTTTGCCGAATGGTATAAATTGATTTAAGTAAGAAAATTACCATGTTTGACCAAGAAATAAAGGCATCTCTTTGTTCATTTGAATATAGTTTTCAAAATCTATGTAGACTGGTACATTGATGTAAGTTTGGTTTGATTAAATTTTTATTAAAATGAGACTTTAATTCCCTCAAACCTAGCCTAGACGCTAAACGAGCAATTTATGAGAACTGAAGGGTTTTGGAAGCCAAAAAATATGAAATTACGGCGTATAATATTTCATTAGAAACGGGCTAACATTGAACGAAGAATAGCGTGTTTTAAAGCTAAAATGCAGTCGACCTATATCCAACACAATGGCCTATGTTTTCGGGAACACAATGCGAACCCATCGTTCACTCCCGTTGCAGTTTGTACAGGTGCTTGCGATTTTTGCTCACAACGCCATTTTTGTTTAAAATTCTCGTTTGAAAATAGAGATATCATTTTGCTTTATGGTTTTGAGCGTTTTAAAGTACACTTCTTGGTTGAAATTCTTAGAAATATAATAGTAACTTAGTTTGTTTTCCTACAGTTGTATTCTTTACCTCTTGTTTATTTGAAGAGGACCAGCTAGAGCGTATCTTGTCTGTGTCCTTAAGTTTTGTTCTTGAGCCACAAATTCTGAAACGAGTTTTATTTCATAATACAATGTTTAAACGCTGTTGTAGACAAGAAGACCCGGGCATCTCAAAAATGTTTATAATAATAAAATAATAGATACCATTTATATCTCTTACTATCTTTGACATGTGCCGATGGACACACAATACACATCCAAGACTTAATTCCTATTCATACAATTCAAGAACGTCACTGAACGTCGAAGATAGCAACTTAGCATAATTAATAGGATGGGATGCTTGCTTTCCTAGCTCAGAAAACTCTTCGTCTTAACTAACTCTTCAATTCCTAATACCCTGTATACTTTAGATGATTAATACAAGATTTCTAGTGGGTTAGTTTTACACACATCAAAATTAAATCAAGTTTGTGACCGAAATAGGGTGCCATCCAACTACCATAAAAAATCTATACTTATTTGAAAGATGAGTAAAAACAGAGAAGTTACACCCTTATGGAGTTATTCTTCCATCCTTGTCACGGAACACTGGATGACGCAAATCTTCTCTGAGAGAGAGCTGGTTCTGTTTATTATAAATTTTAAAACTCTCACAAATCNTGACCGAAATAGGGTGCCATCCAACTACCATAAAAAATCTATACTTATTTGAAAGATGAGTAAAACAGAGAAGTTACACGCTTATGGAGTTATTCTTCCATCCTTGTCACGGAACACTGGATGACGCAAATCTTCTCTGAGAGAGAGCTGGTTCTGTTTATTATAAATTTAAAAACTCTCACAAATGAGGCATGTCCACTTAAATACCGTATTGTGTTCTATCCTATTCTTAAAAAGTTACCTGCAAAGCTGTTACGATGTGTTTAAATAATAAAATATTTTTTTATAATTTGCCCTATCTTCTCAAGACTGCAATGAAAATAAAAATCCACTACCAATTACAAAACCTCTAATACAAAAAAACAACTTCTTTCTCTCCACAACATATTACATAAAAATCTGTACAGTCGTAAAAGAAAGTACAGTTCGTATCGANTCTTCTCAAGACTGCAATGAAAATAAAAATCCACTACCAATTACAAAACCTCTAATACAAAAAAATAACTTCTTTCTCTCCACAACATATTACATAAAAATCTGTACAGTCGTAAAAGAAAGTACAGTTCGTATCGGAAATTCCCAGTGGGAACTTGAACAATAAGAACAGTGCATCTTGTACAGTCGACCAATCTTAAGTGCATTGCGTCGTCATGTTCTGCATTTAGACAGTCGTATTCAGTCTCCTTGCTTGCCATTGTTGAAGTTTTCGATAAGGAATTTAACTGAATTTCGTGAAGTAGATTGTTGTGTTATGGTTTTGTTTCAGACGTGTATCATACTGATGGTGAGACGGATTAGAATTGAGGGGAAACTTTGGAGGATGGATGTTTCACAAAAGATTTGGCTGAAACATAAATAAAAAACATGGGAAAAGAAGACAGGTGCTCCAGACAAAATAACATTTTATCAGCTATAATGGTTGTCCAAAGTCCAAACTATTTCGGATTTACCACGTGATATTTCGGTTAATTAATGAAAATAGTGTGAATGAAAATTTACAAAGATAAAACGAATCTAAGTTCAGAAGTGATCTTGTGACGTCACATCTAGGTAAAAGCGTGTGCTGTGGGGTCATATTTTTTTCGTAATCTTAAAATAAATAGTTGAAAAGTTATGTAGCGGTATCAATGCCGCCACATAAAAACTAAGAAGCGAAATTTGTACGGCAAAAAAAAGAACCGCAAAACGCCATCTCATCAACGGACTTTACTAGAGAGTAAAGTCCCGTACACAAAGAAGTTCCGCATACCTCTAAAATCGTCGTAGAAATCATATGAAAAATCCCCTTATCTCCGAAAATACTGGGCCCATAAGAAGCTATAAGAAGTCCATAGTGTTAAAATAACATGTTATAAAAGTTAAAATCGTTCGGAACCCTTTGCACGCGAGTCCGACTCGCACCTTAGCCAGTGTACCTATTTCACTTTGTCTTGGCTCTTGATTTACCCCAACTAAATTATGATAAAAGCATGATAATCACGTTAATGATGTCTGCTTATTTTGGGCAGATTGTAGGCAGAACTGTTTACGAAAAGATGTATTTCGAAGCAGTACTGAGTCAAAAAAATTTCAATATTTTTTGTTCGGTTTACAATCCAACCGTTTCACCACAGGGGTTTTCAGAGAGATTTTGTGTGACGTGTTTCATAGATANGGTTTACAATCCAACCGTTTCACCACAGGGGTTTTCAGAGAGATTTTGTGTGACGTGTTTCATAGGGAATGCTTGGATAGGAGTTTTTGTTATCAGTACTGTACCGAGTGTTTTGATTTTTTCCTAGAGTGCCTTTGTGAGCTACGTACATAGGGACTGTAATTATAAACCAATTTTTCACACACGATTTTTTTAGTATGCACTTTTTTACCTTATCTCTCACGTGTTTGGTAGATGATTGATGAGTTATGAAGAATATGGAATTCATATGGATGCGTTTTACTCTCCGATCCTTGGGTCATACAAGTATTCTATAGTGCAATTCTCAACAATTTTATTTATTTTACATCACAGTTCACAATCGTTACGTGAATGTCAAGCATAACAGCTATTCATCTTCCCACGCTATCTTTAAGTGAGTATTGAAATAGAATCTTAGATAGAGATAGAGTATTGAGGTACAATATTGCAAAATTTATAAGCAAGAATTTTATACAAGTAGATCTGATACATGGTTTCTTATCTTTGGCTATCTGTAAAATGATAGCAGCTTATCATCATATGTCGTTGCTTCGGTTATACGTTGAATCCATCATATTATACATACCATCGAAAACTTTGGATGCTCTTGTTTCTGTTTTAATCTTTGCTTTAATTTCATTTCTCTTCTTTGGCATTTCCGCCATAGTTAGTACAATGTGTCTTAACAGTAAAGGACCTTTTGTGGAATATCTGTTACTCATAACTCTACAAAAACAAACATACAAAAGGTTAAAAAAATTGTTTGCGCAGTCATCATATTTTCGCAAAGCGAAAACAAGGTTTCAACACAAAAAAATATTGCTTTGTACATGCAACTGTATATATTGTATATATACGTATGTTCAGTGAATACACACATTCATTTACAGTAAAATACAGACAATTGCAATAAAGTTAACTCGCTCGAAATAAAATACGAGAAGCTTACGTTAATTTAAATGGTTTAAACCTTCGGGATTATAAACTAAGAGTTTTCCACCTACACAATCTTGCTGCTAAAATACAGAGAGTCGTTAGTCGTTGTGTGAACAGACTTATCCCGAGGGCGGGTACTATCGTCTAGATCTATGTTTTTAATCTAGTAATTAGCTTCTCGGGACAGAGGAGTTATATTACCATGTTGTGTTGGTTTTGCTACAACTGTTGTGTTCTCAAAGAGAAGGATTAGGTGTGGCTTTTTCAGACAAAACAAAGGGACTATATTTTGGACAGCAAACATAATTTGCGGTGTGGCACTCTGGTGACATGACAGATAAAGTTTTGAGTAAAGAAGCTTTTCCAATGGCCAACTTTATGTAGCTCTATCACTTTTTGAGTAGACTCCATGTGATTCCGCTGCTAACATCGTGTACCTATACAGAAGCGTTATCACTAAAAAGTTTTTCATTTCCAATTTCGGCATTTTAAATGGAAGAGGTGATACAGTCAGTGTCTTGCATAACACTCTTCCAAATTTCTAATTCCAAGAGCGGTCAGGTAACGCATTGACGGTTAGTTTATCATATTTTAGTGACAGCTTTTTAGTTTCAAAACAAAGAGACTAAATTTTGGGCAGTAAACATAATTTGCGGTGTGGCACACTGGTGACATGACAGATAAAGTTTTGAATAAAGAAGCTTGGTGAGTCTAATTTGAACAGTTACTTCCTTGCTTTGTGGTTATAATATTATAAATAGTTTGAAAAATGAAAGAAAAATTGAAAAGCGTAAAATTGTTTGGAAGAACAGGTTGGGTTATATGAAACATCACACTTTCTGCTAATAAATCGTGTTTTATATTACAAAGTAATCATAGTTACTTTAAGGTCTTTTTATCGATGTGCCAAAAACGGGCGCCATTGTCTTTATTTTCGTACAAACAAAGTCAACCCAAACATTTAGAAAATTCAGCGTCTATTTCTTAAGAGGACTAGACCAGCTCCGTAGCTAATAAAGGCAGTGCGTACTTGTAGTTTTGGTTTCTAATTGGCCGCCTGTTCAGCTTGCTCTCAGATAATTGGATTATCTAGCGAGTGTTTCCGACGCCCGTATCCTCGTTTGGTGGTTAACTGATTGTAAGGCTCGCGCCTGATGCCAACATCTTTGAATTTTGTCACAGATATGTAATTGAGCATGTAATTTGCTTGCTTTGTGGATTTGGAACGTAAATACCTAATTTAGGTGGTGTAATTACTTACCTGTCAAAGGAACCACATAATATGTGTTTTGATTGAGGTTGTGAACAATTTTGGTGTAGGAAGTTGTTTGTCTATTGTGAGGTCATGAACTATTGTGTTCAAAGAACAGTTTATGTTCGTGGTGTCATTCTCTGAATTATGAAGTAAGAATTCTGTTCCTTATACCTAATATAATAACTGCAGTTTGGTCTATTAGCCTCTGGCAAAATATATCGCTCTTTTCCACCCACTGAAAACTGGATAGTAACGAAACAAATCTCAAGAAAAATGTCTTCAAAATCATTCTTCACATCTGACATCTCTTTACGTACTCGCTGAAAACTGGAGCACTGCCATTGTTGCTCATAATTTAATGTATACAAGTAAATGCCATCTACGCCTAGCAAGATGTTCAGGGTCTCACAAAGTTACAGATTGTTTACTCAAGTAAATTGCTTTGTAAAGCTCCAGGCGGTTAAAAAATGTTTCTAAATCTGTCATGAGAGCTTCAAGCATAATCATCTTTCTTCTGCAACGTCATTTATATACGGAACCCTGGTATTAAATGTCAACGGGGCAATTTATTTCCAGATGCCAAAGATTTTTCCCCTGTGTTGGCTGTTCAAATATTATTTTAACCTTGGTTGGGGAAGGCCACCTTGGAATTGAGCTGAGTTAAGTGGCTCCTGCTTTTGTGTGTCGGTTGTGACGATGGTTCTGTCACACATGAAATTGAAATCTTGTTTAATAATAAATCCACTTGATAGTTGAAAATAAACGCATAAGTAAACTAAAATATTATTAATTTTAATATCACAATTTTAAAATATTTTTAATTTATTGAAAATGTTAATAATAGGAAACTCGAAAATGAATAAAGTAATATAATAATGATCATTATAATCGTAAAGCTTAAAATGTATTAATTATCCAGTTGGTTTGTTAATCTGCGTTTCAAATGAGGGCAGGTACTGACTATGTATGTATTGTCAATAATATTATTAATTTCCTTTGTTTGTCAAATTTTCAACAATGGCAACTTTACCTACTCGGCAATTGCGTACAATAATTTCAGTTACCATTCTAATTAGCAAACGAATGGACGAACGAAATTATAATAATTTTAATACAATACAATTAACGAATCATATCAATCAAATTATTTTAATTAATTGGCATGTCTGTTTACTGTGATGGTTAATATAGTAGATAGTTACTTTTGAATTGATGACTTTCAATTAAATTAAAACACGAAATTATGATGAAGTAGATAATTAACGGAATTCTTGTTATTTTGTAATTGTGTCCAGTAAATAAAATCACAATAACTATAATAAGTTAACAATAGTCTTATTTTGGCAGTTGCATTATTGAGTTTCATAATAATTTATGAACAAAATCAAATAATGCTGTATTTGCAGGCATTCAAAAAATTGCCTGCTCTCTGACATAGCGCTTGAAAAAAAAAGAAGGAAAAACACTTTCCCTCAATAAAGCTCCATTAAAAAACCTCAATGTATCAGAAAAAGCACTTATTTCGATACGGCAGCATGATCTAAGTTCGTGATTGTTCTCACAACTTGTTCATTCAGTTTATAATTAAACTTGGGTCAAGTCCTAGTTGACTTCGCTGTAGTTGGCCGGCTCTCGAGAACTTTCTTCGTTTGTTTACTACAACTGCTTTGATTATCCTTTAAGTGCCTTTCAGATTGATAAATATTCAATTTGTAGATAACACTGTACTGGTGGTTGACAGTAAGGCTTAGATTAAGTCTGAACTAATATTTTAAAGAGGCATAGTTCTTTGTATGTTTGTTCGCGGTTATCTTAAGAAATATTGATTTAATGACACCAAAATATATTTGTGCCGCTCTATGACTATCTATGCCTAAAAATGGACGGGTTATTTACGTGAATACACGAGTGAATCTGCAGGCCGCTGCTAGTATCATTTTTTTTGCGTAGGCCGGTTTTAATTGATTCCTTTTACACAAAGAGGAAATAAGGTTTTATGATTCGATCGCTTCGTTTTATTACTGGGTTCAAGAGGCTTTTAAAAGAATCTATTCGGAAGCGTAATCTAGAATGCTAATAAGTTGAGAATAAAAGTTCCGTCTTTTGTTTCTGTAAATTAATTAGCACAAAGCTAGAGACATTCTAAAATGAGCTTTACGTGTTTGAGAATAGTAGTTAATAGAGTACAACGAACCTATGTTTCTGCAAATCATCGGGAGCGTATTGCTAGGGAGTATTTTTTTTTAAATATAACTGATCTACAATTCAACATTACTAGAATATGTATGGCGCTTCATGTGGGGAATCAAAGCAGTCCCTATTATTAAAAAAAAAATACGAAGTACCACGAGAATTCTAACATTGGAGAGCGAGGCTCAGAAACAGGGTAGTGAGATAGATTTTAATTTTAGATTTAGCTTATATGCTGTATGAAATTGAAACGGCGAAAAAATCTTTTTTATTTTCGATTAGATGGTCCTTTGAAATTGATGTAATGTTTTTTTGGTTTACTTATATGATTCTATATAGCTATTGATTTTGTGTCAGTAAATTTTCCTAGATAGATTTCCTTTTCACAACTATGTTGGAGTCAACTTTGCGTTTCAACTCAATTCTAGTATTTTACAGGGAGCGACTGACTAGCTGACCTTTACAACCCAGTAACTGGACAAATACGCCTGTGCAAAACTGGTGTCAGATATTGTGGCTTCTGGTTACCCGTAGCGACTGCTGAAAATATACAAATGAGAGCCGGGATCAACAACTTAACAAGTTTTCTGAGGCACGCAGGTGTCTTGATTTGTAATAATTTGTGTCTCATCCTCGGACCGACCCCTTGAGACGTTGCTTAAACTTGGAAATCAACGTAACGGACATCATGCGGCTCTTATCATTTAACTGCAAGCTCCTATAGCTGTCGATCTTGTGTATTAGGTGATTTTTTGTAATGTTTGGCAAAAACCTGCTTCAAATTTGAATAATCGAAGAATAAAACATGTCGCATCCTACACTTTCCTATCTGCATTATTGCGCCTTAATAATAATTATAACAAAAGCAATAAAACCAAGTTATCTACAGAACAACACATGGAACAGTTATATCGTGGAGTTAGTAGCATGTCAGACAACAGGCCGATAACCTAGGGAACCCGTCGAACTATAAAGTGGGCTTGCACTTCCCCCAAGGGGGTACGCCGAACCGTTGCCCATGTAGCCATGTACTACCGGAGCCATCCGGTTGTACGGAAGAGAAAAGGCTGAATTAAATATGTGTAGCAGATAGAAAATGGAAATAATAAATTACATTTTATAGAATGTTGGAAGGCTTTGTTCAATTCAATGGTAAAAATGTATGTTGCGTCTTCAATTGTAATTCAATGTGTAGTTCATAGTGACATATTTCGGGTGTAGATATGCAATCAGCGATTATGATTGTAACAAAGTTCAAAATATAATAATAAGAATAAAAAAATAATTTATTAAAATTGAGGTGTAACTATTTTTATACTCGAGTAGTACGAGTAGTCACTTTATTAATTTAATACTATAATTTTACTGAACGTTGATGAAACGTCGTTGAACTGAAATGATGACGTTCAAAAGTGCCGCTTAATGGCCTAATTGAAATAAACGTTTTGACTTTGACTGACTGCATTACCGATAATTATGTCACGTGCTGAATCCCTAACATTTTGTATTATCGACGATTGCTGTATGCATGTTGCTACGACTGGCCATTCAGACTGATTTTGCCCCTTAAGACATATTGCAGTTGCATTAAATTATGTGAAATCAGAATGTCACCTAACTATTTTTTTCACCGTTAAAAAAGGAGATCTACTGATCACCAAAAAAAAATGCCGCCGCCATGTAAGCTACGCACGAATTGAACCCCCTCAGACCGGATGTATTAAAATTTCCACAGTTTAAGTTTGGGGTGCGCGAGGCGATGCGTTTTGGTATTCATGTACCTATACACGTACCAACTTATACATCCTTACATAGGATTTTCTCTATAGGCCTACAACTCTTCCTAATTTCCACCCTATTTTTAAGAACATAAAGTCGAAATTACAACAACGCGTTTAACACTGTTGATCGCCAGGAAATTGTTGAAATATTAATGGGTACGTTATGCTCAATTTCCTGGCTTTCAACGAGTAGCTATCGGTAACTTTGTCCTCTAAAATGTTAATAGGAATACTTGGTTGAATTAGTTGATAGATAATTAGCAGTTTAAATAAGGCGCGTCATTGTTTCAGTTTATCGGGAAGGAAATTAATTAGTGGTTTATGTGACCGTAAAACTACGTTTTATGAGGCATTGAATATAAAGATTTATAAACTTGGACGTCGTTAAAATTTATAATAATAAGATTATGACTTATAAAAACTTTGTTTTAAGCTTTTTGATATTTTTAAACCTAGAGCGAACCACAACGTACGTATTTTGCTCATGACTAACGTATAAAACGACAATATTTTATAACTCCAGCTTTCATCAATCTAACATTTAGAATGTATCATAAATTATTTCATAACCGACCTTAGACATCAAACAAAATTCGTGGGATTTTAGGCCGTGGTTTCGTTGTTTTTAACATGTTAGAGTCGGCCAGTGGCACTGAAGGCTCAAGCATCCAACGTAAGGGCTGAGGAGATCGTCTCTTTTGAAAAATTATGTTTATTAAATTTGTAAACGTTATTCAACACGGCATCCGTTGATTATTCCAATTTTTCGCATCGGTTGGTCCTGTTAATTGTTTTCCCAGCCGATCCAATTCGCTCTTCAGTTAGCTTTACAATTTCAAAGTGTCATTTGATTCGTGATGGATTTCGGAAGTTTTTTGGCAATTTCACGGTTCACGGGTATCCCCGATGGATTCTGTTTTGTTTCAACATACATCTGAATCGACGGATCAACGCAGATAACGTAGTTCCACGCAATTGTCCCAAAAAGTGGGTGTAGCGAATGTCACTGGAATTTTTTAGAGGCTTTTTTTAATTTGCTTTTGTGAATGGATGCTTTCGTTTTGTCGGGTTTCCCTTATGAATTAATACATTTCGAATGGTGTAGCCATTAAATTGGTTTGACGCCGAAGCCATAAATAAATCAAGTGAAGTAATAAGAAGACAATGTGTGGAACCTAATTAAATTAAATGAAGCCCTACCAACATTTAAAACAGATTGAAACAACTTACGGCCTTGCATACCTAACCAAAACAATGAAAATAAATTCTTATCAAACAAAACAGCAGCAGCTAATGATAGCAGAACACCGCAAAACAAACATTACATTAAAAACAGTAATGATCGTAAAAGTGTCACAATAAATAATAAAGTTTAATTTAAAATATCGCACATAACGGTGGCGAAATGTCTCAATTTATTTTACGTAAGCGTGACAAAAGCTGTAAATGTGAAATGGTCACTTAAATCACAGCAATTGCCACGCCTATGCTGACCAAAACTGTGTTTTCATGTAAAACTGCGTTAATGTTAAGTTATTCATTCCACAACATAACCAATTACGATAAGAGTTTGCTGATGACTTATTTTCTTGAAGCGTTTTCTTTTTCAAGTAAATCGCTGTAAAGAGATTTAGTATTCAATTTAGTCGGTGACATGCAGAATAAATTTCATTATCTATACAAATTGAGTCTTTTGTATCACGATAGACCTGCGATTTACGAAAATATACATAGTAAAAAATAAATCGTCGAAGTACTTTTGAAGTTTGGGCTTTCATGAGTACACCTCTAAAACTTGGCCCCGTTTCTCTAGAGTACTACTTCGTAATCGTGTAGTTGAGAACAAAGCCAGTTTCCTATCGATAACTGCAGTGGTATCGATTCCGCATTCGGTGTGCTTGGTATCGATATCACCGTTTCCCTAAACGTCACAGTTTGCATATAAATGAGTTAGCAATAAACATAGAATACAATTTATGGTTTGTCTATGACAACTGATTTAAAATGGAATGAAATTGTTGACATGGGACAATTTGAGTTCGGAAATGGAATGATATTATGTATTTTTTTTTATACTTATGGCTTTATTGTTTTTTTCAGGTGTCCAGCATTAATGCTGGTCTAGATGCAAAAGCACCCACATTATTACGGAACAAGTTTTGGTAACTGAGACTTATATTTCGGTCAAATACCTTCCAGTAATCAAGGGTAAGCAGAAGTTGGTTCTGAATAATACCACTCATCTTAAAGCAAAGCATAGCATTAGATTGGCAATCAAGCTAGCGATTACCATATCTAATATGTACGTGCCTTCATCATTTCATTGTGTTTAATTCTACACTAATAAGTTCCGATACTGTAAACCACATCAAAGGTCCGAATTAGCATGAGCGGGCACGTTTGAGGGATAATAAAGCGGTAGTGGTAGTCAGCTAGAGCACCTTAGGGGCTAATTTCGCTTGGCAAGTAATGATTATGAGTCTGGCGCGAGGCCTGCAAAGGACCGCAATATGCAAATGATTTTAGCCTTTAGCGTTCAACTGTCCGTCGCTCCTGTAAAATAATTATATTAAAATTAACTTCAATTTTATTTTCTTAGAATTTAGTCATGGCCACAAAGTACAACTAAAAATAAAATTAAGGATTTTTCTTACAATTTGGTTGATTACTCGGGTGTTTTACTTTACGAAATCATCTTGAAGATCAGACTTGAACGGCGCCCTTTCGAGTTTCTTAAAATCTCTAAACATAAAATGTACCTACCAAATATGAATTATTATATATATATAATACCTATTATATATAATATATATAATAGGTCATTAATTATTCCTTTTCAATTTAATAACAAAATGAGTGTAATACTATTATTAGTCGGTGTTGTCTTGACAGCGTCTAAAAACTTCAAGTACTTTCATAAATCTTCAATGACTGTTACTAAGAATCACTCTAAACAAAAGAATAGATTTATTTTCAACGCTAAAACTAAAATATTTCTCTTACAAAGATTAACTACAAGGAGAATGCTCCATTTAGACGATTAAGCTTTTGTTAATAAACGCTCGAGAGTAACAACAAAAGGGGTGACAAATAATTCGTTTATTTACCCTCTAAAGATAGGATAATCATTCGAGAAGACGGTAATCGGGCAGCCCTGAGTTATTGGACACTTTTGTTGTCTCTAATCACGTGATTACGTGGAGATATTGCTAGCCGTTGCTGTCTGTTGCTGGTTGTTGCTGGTTGTTGCTGGTTGTTGCTCATAACTTCAACTGTTATTGGACATTTGGAATAAGGTGTGTAGGTTGTGATGCTGATACTTTGGAACTATGAATAGATTTTTGTGAGCTAACAGAATATACAGATGACTCATAACTTGTTGAACTATTTAGAGAAATATCTCTCTCTGGTCGGTTCTTCATGTATAAAGATAGTAGTAATAGTAATATGTAAGTATGGATCGGATAAATTTTCTCCATCTGCACTTCTTTTAGTGCATATTGTTTTTTATTTTTAAAAAATGTCGGTGTTTCCGCAGAGTTATATATACTCATAAAGTGTGGTTTTTAAACATCGTGACGTTTCCCCTATTTTTTCTCCAAAACTTTTAATTCGTTATGCACTAATATAAACACATTCGAAGACTTTATTTACAAAAAGTTATCCACATACTCGTACATATTCCACGTTATGTGACGCGTCGCGCCGTGCAACAAGCAACTATACATTAAAGAAGTTTTCAACTTTAAAATGCACCATTTGCTCGGAGCTCTCGTCGACTTTTTAATCTGTTGATCAAACAGGCGGACGGCCGACGACAAATTTATTCTTGTACACAAAGATCTTAATCGCGATGTTTGCTTTTGAGCTTCAGCTCTTTTTAAACTGAAGATATATTCCGCTAAACTACAAGAAAAATTAAAATACAAAACGTTTGTAGTCGAGCTGTGTAAACTTGGCGGAATATTTTTGCGTTCGTTGTGATTAAGCTCTGTTGTGATGGAAAGTTATTTTATTTTGAGATTAAAATCATTCCATATTTCAAAACAAAGTCCCCCGCCGTGTCTGTCTGTCTGTTCACGATAAACTCAAAAACTACTGAACGGATTTTCATGTGGTTTTCACCCAATGGGTGGGGTTATTCATGAATTCGTCCCGAAATTCGTACGGGAACGGGAAAAATGTGATATGCGCATACGAAGTCGCGGGCAAAAATTGTTTTAAATAAATTAGTCGTACGCAATAAAAGCGGTCTCTACCGCTGC
>NDFZ01001422.1:0-13782 GCA_002192655.3 Mamestra configurata | reverse complement strand
AATATTTCGTCAGATTAGTAGTCACTGTCCGTGACTAGTTTGAGTTTTTTGACTCTTTATTAATTGGAAAGTGTACATGTATTGAGACAGGATTTATTCTAGTTTTAAAATATTCCTATGAACCAGTATAGCCAGTGTTTTCATTTATTGTCGTATCGATGTCTCCACATTGTATAGTCTCTCATTCTGAGTTCGGCGTTTGCTTTTGTTCAAACCATAAAAGCTATGAAGGTTCCTTAGGCCTTTTAAGGAATTTAAATAGTTTTTTTTTTTTTACTTTTGATGTTTCAAAAGTGCTCAGCACTTTTGATACTTGGCCTTATTTGAATAAACGTTTTTTGTTAATTTAATTTAATCATTATATCCGACGCTTGAAAATACAATTTTANAAGGAATTTAAATAGTTTTTTTTTTTTTACTTTTGATGTTTCAAAAGTGCTCAGCACTTTTGATACTTGGCCTTATTTGAATAAACGTTTTTTGTTAATTTAATTTAATCATTATATCCGACGCTTGAAAATACAATTTTAAATATGAACTGGGTAGTTCAATAAAATTACTACACAAGCCAATGTCAACTATTTAAACATGTAGATAAACCCAAAAAAATAATAATTTAACACTAAACTAATTAACAATAACTACAACAGTAAATTTATTAGTAAAACAGTACAATGGGTAAAGTTTACTCTTATAATGAGTTACAGTTTATTTAATTAATTGCCTCACAAACGCTGGTAACAACAATAGATCGCAACAGTTTACGGAAAAAATATAGCCTGTAATCCCCGCCCTACGGAGAGGCCATGTTACAGGCACACACAGAAGTCCAACGGCCAAAAGTTTCTTTAAAAAAATCTGAAAAACTAAAAAAGTTGACAATTAAGGTAAATTTTGGTACCTTCAAGTTTTCGCAAAAATCTAAATTTACCCATATCTTTACACCTAATAGGGACTATAGAACCTCAGTATCTGGTATAAATTTCAACTTGCTAGTTCCACCCGTTTCTGAGACAAACGGTGGTGACACATGGACAGACAGACGGACAAGATAGTTATCTTATAAGGGTTCCTTTTTTAACCTTTTGAGGTACGGAACCCTAAAAACCACGTAAAATCAACTTTAATAAGAACGTCACTTAGAAAATTGCGATAGCTGTTGCTTTACTGTCAGGTTTGGTTTTATAAATATCCTGGAAAGCCTTTCTCTTCATCTGAGTAAAATAAAAATATGTTGTATAAAAGTATAAATTTTTATTCAATTATTATGATGTTTTTTACAAAGACTCTCGCGACTGTGTTTTCTACACAGTCCATTTTGTTCTCAAACTCGTAGGTACGTCTCTTTGATAAAAATACCGTCATACCACTGCCAATATAATAAACGGTACGAAAATAATAATTGACAAAGAGTTTCACTCGTATTGGCAGTCTGTATTACAATCACATTTAACCAAAACGTGTGGCGGTTAAGATACTACAAAATTGTAAATTTCATAAAATTTGGATTCCAGTATAAATTATCGTTTCACGACCTTCAAAACACTGAAACCCGAACACCAAACTCGACTTGTTCTTCTGTTCCTACCCACATGACGGCCAGGCTTAAGCGAAGCTTCAGTGACTCGGTACCGCGGGAGCGAGGCGCGCGTGTTTCAATGTGAGTGGCCAGTACCCAGTGTTGTGACCCTTGGATTAAATCTACCTCCTCTGTTGTTGCGGGCGCCTGGTATGTTGAACTTTATTTTTTTTGTGTGATTGAGGCTGGGGAATGAATGGGTATTGCAGGAAAAATTATTTTGAGATTATTTTCCTTAGTATGGAAATTACTTATTAATTTCTTACGAGAAAAAAATATTTTTTTGGCTGTGGTGGGCAAAAAATGTTTTTTAAGATAGACTAAAGTATTTTACGAAATATGGACAGTACCTAGTGTTACTCCTCTGTTTTTATGGGAGCCTGGTATTTTGACTTGGATTTTTTTCGATTTTGGATGAGAAAATTGTGCGATTAACGCTGTATATTGTGGGAAAATTATTTTTAAGAGTATCTTCTTGAGTACCTAAGAAAATTACCCAGGAATTATTTTGTTACGAGAAAAGTATTTTTTTTTGGTTGATGAGATGATTTCGTTTGGAATAAATGGTTAGTTACTATATGTAAATTGATTTCGTGATTATCGTCTATAGCAAGAACGTTACCTTAGGAGAAATATATTTTAATTTACTTATTGGGAAATTGTGTTGTGTATGAAAACGGTTAATCAATATAGATGAATTGGTTTTAAGATAGACTAAAGTATAGTACGAAAATATAAAAAAATCAGTGAGACTTTGAATATTGTATGCAATAAAAATACCTGTTCTGATATTGACATTTGCATCGCCAATATAATAAATGATGTCACTATTCCAAGTTATTATAAGATTTTTGGGAGAATTTCCTGGTGGAATATTTTTAAACCGGTCTAGAATGCTGTTGATTTTAAAACTTAAGTAAACTTTAAGTTTAAACACAAAGAACTACTTGTAAATTAATTTAATTTTGTATTTGGTACCAAACTCTGGCATCAGTCTTGTCTCTCGTATTGTAGTACTCAGTTGCAGGGTTCAGGTCTAGGAGACGGGGCCCGCTAGGGTCAGGCCTGCCAGAGTTGCGGAATTTGTTCGAAAGAGTCACCGCAGCCCTGGAACGCAAAGCGCATTAGGAATAACACGGGTGGGTTTTAGTCAGTAAGAGTCTGACACTCCCTTCCGCTTCACCCAGAGTGGAAGAAGTCATCAGATGATTTCCCATACTTGAAGGGTTGTATAGGTATAATAGGCAGTCGCTCCATCTCAAATACTGGTATTCAGCTAGCTGTTGGGAAAAAAACTAGGCAGATTGAATGATTGAATTTTGTGTCCAATATTGTAACGGTTTTCTTCGATTAATATAACTGATGCATGAGACCATGAGGCACACTAGCATCGTTCAGATCTGAAAAGGGGATTCAAATTACGTTTCAGAAATAGAAGTTAGGACGGCGAGGATCCCAATCAGCATTGTTCGAGGCTCTCTGAATCGCCTAACTTCCTTCCTAATTAGGATTCCTAATACAGTGTAGCGGAATCCATATAAGTGTACTTCTACACATGATATACTGCTTCTGTCCGTGGTTTCAACCGCGTGGATGTCGAAAATTATCCCAAGGGAACATATTCTCGGAATTAAAAGTACCCTATGTGTTATTCCAGACTACAATCTACCTCTGTGCCAAAACTCATCAAGATCCGTTCAGCCTTTCTGACGTGATTGAGTAACAAACATCAATCCATACATACAAACTTTCGCGTTTATAATATTAGTAGGATGGAGTATAGATAGATTAACTATGATTTCTCCAAAATATGTCGAAGTAGCGGTCTTTTACCAGAATGGATTTAGACATAAAAAGAGGTAATGTTTTTATAAATTCAAGTTTATAACGAGTATGCTCATAAATAACATTTAGATTTGATAACTTTTTTGCGGAACAAATCGCGCGGTCGCCGGTGGACTACTTAGGCTCCGCGCAAACGGGCCACCGACCACAGCCACCGGTGGCTGTCGCGCGCTACGTCCTTTGGTACCGCACAAATGAAGGTGGTCGGTGGGTGCCACAAGTGTCAGTGTTTTTAAGTAGCGAGTGGCCGCCACCGGTGGCACTCGTGACTCAGTTCACGAGTGGCCGCCACTCGCTACACATGTGCGGCGATTCTATACAGAACGATTTAAAAATCATGGAAACAGCTTATCGCCAGCCGCCAGTGGCTGTGGTCGGTGACTCGTTTGCACGGAGCCATAGGCACGTCATGGATTTGAACCTAACCTATTGCACTTTGTTCACGTAAAGTTGCCTAAAAACCTACTAGTGAGGTACAAACAGTAATAGCATCTATTGCTTCTTTACATGGTTTATAAAATGTTTTTATCCATTTATTAAAACTAAAATAAACAGATACAAATAATACTGGGAAGCGGTCACCTCCTTGGGAAGCGGTCACCTCCTTGGGAAGCGGTTACCTCCTTGGAAAGCGGTTACCTCCTTCTGCGAAGCAGTAATGCTAGCGAAGGAGGAAGCGGGCCGCGCGAGGGAAAGGCAAGGCCTTCGCTGCTGCTATAGGAGAAGACGTCACGGGCGTCGGGAGTCGCAGGGCGATCCCCGGCCACCGTAGTAGTGGGCCTGCGGACGGCGAGCGATGGGTCGCTTTCCGATCACCACCAGGCCCGGGTCGATGCCGCGTTGTTTTCCNAAGCAGTAATGCTAGCGAAGGAGGAAGCGGGCCGCGCGAGGGAAAGGCAAGGCCTTCGCTGCTGCTATAGGAGAAGACGTCACGGGCGTCGGGAGTCGCAGGGCGATCCCCGGCCACCGTAGTAGCGGGCCTGCGGACGGCGAGCGTTGGGTCGCTTTCCGATCACCACCAGGCCCGGGTCGATGCCGCGTTGTTTTCTACGCGCGCCTCAAAGGGAGGGTCGCGGAATTAGTTCGAAAGAGTCACCGCGGCCCTGGAACGCAAAGGGCTTTAGAAGGAAAACGGATGGGTTTTAGTCAGTAAGAATCTGACACGCCTGCCCTTCCGCTCCACGCAGAGCAGAAGAAATCATTTGATGATTTTACATCCTTAAAAAAAAGGTGCAAATAATACAATAATAAATTCATACTTTCAATGAGAACCAATACATAAAAGTAAACAATTTAATTCAAACACAAATCTTTCAATATACATTAAAACCCACAGCTGTACAATTACCACCAAGCTGTGTCATACAAATCTTAAATCTTATTTCTGTGAAGACAGTTTGAAGATTGCATTAGAAACTCTAGTTTCACACGGTAGCAACGGTTTGTTATTTTTACTAGACCATTAATTATATACCATCTGATGCCATGACGTATGTATACAGTAAATGCTAGTTCTCACGTCTCGACGTCTGCATCGTAGAAGGTCACTCAGATTGTGGGCAAAATAAAGAGATTTATTACCGTAAACCACTGGGCATAGGTGTCACCCAACTGCCTACGTGTAAAAGGATATTCCCATATTAATATCGTTATTTTGTACCCATATTGCTACTGTTGTTGCAGGACTAAGGAAAAAAAAGAAAAACCGACCATATGCGAGTCGGACTCTCACACGAAGGGTTCCGTACCATGAACCGAAAAAAAACACAGACACAGCCCGCTGATAGACAGATGGACAGACGGACAGCGGAGGCTTAGTAATAGGATTCCGTTGGTATCCCCTTTGGGTACGGAACCCTAAAAATATAGTTCGGATAGTCTGACAGACCCCTCCACCCCTCCAGGGTGGAGGATTTCCACAAGGAAATAAAAAAGGGGTATATCTCACTCATACAGATGTTGTTTGTCGCTCTGGTCGCTGGTCGATGAGTCGTCTTTTCAATCCATCCAAAGGTTATCTGGTAGATATCACTGTCACGCCAGGTTTGGGAAAGACTCACCGCGGCCCTGGAACGCAAAGGGCGTTTCGAGGAACATGGATGGGTTTAAGTCACTTAGAGTCTGACATTCCCTTCCGCTCCACCCAGAGCGGTTGGAGTCATTTGATTGATTTGAGAGTCTTTGTACACGTAAAATAACGTTTGTGAATCTAGTTTTGGTGTACAATAAATTATATTCTTTCTATCTATCAACCGTTTATCAATTCCTTTGAAGCCAATTCCTTTCTCTCAGTTTCCATTGTACCGGAAAAATTCTAGGTTGCTGTCAATAAATAACATACGTAACTGTCAATTTGATTTTATTGACTGGTGGAAATTACTTTTGATATGGGAATAGAATATAGACGTATGCGGTACAGAGAGTAAAGTCCAGCATACCTCCCCTGAAAAGGGGAGGATCTTCCGACCAGATGGTTGTTGTATCTGGTGGGCAACTACCCGATAGTTGATATTTGGACTGTTTATTTATTTATTTATAATAAGCACACCAACAGCACTGTCACTTATAACTCAAATAAAATTACATTCAAAATCGGCATTTCAGTAACCATGCAAATGACAGGTATGCATGACATTGAACATAATGAATATTAGAGACAAAAGGAAAAACTAAAAACTGCGTCCAGTATACCTAAATCCTGAACACTACAAAAAACATGTTGTATATGTTCAAATCGTATGGAGAACTTTGCTTGCGCGACGTAGGATTTCGTTGATAGTTCATCGCTGACAGGATAGATGGCGTTGCGGTTCTTTTAGTTGCCGTACAAATTTTGCTTGTTTGTTTTTATGGAGTGGCATTCAAGACTTCCCCATCTACGTTTTAAAGAATACTATCGTATTAATGTCGTCGTCATCATCATCATCATCATATCAGCCGAAAGACGTTCACTGCTGAACATAGGCCTCCCCCCCAGGGGGGAATTTACCATTATCGCCAAGCTTGGCAGGCGGGCTGGCGATCGCAGTGTAGCTGTTGCAATGCACAGAGAATGCTGCTGCCCATTCTCTGGTGAGTCCCTTAGTGCTATTCTTTCACGTTCCTCCGATTAATGTCGTAGTTTCTTATGAATATTATAATGTCCACTGCTGCACCAGGGCGTCATGTTACTACTACTACTGGACATGTATATTTCCATATTAATGCCTTAGTTTGTCCGGAATCCGTGTGTCAAAGCAAGTAAGTGATTAGCATTTAGACACATAACTTGTGAGTTATTCATAGATGGCAGAACATATTAGATTTTGTTCTTTGCTATGTAGGTAATGTAATTATGTGATCTTATTAACCGACTTCAAAGTAGATAAGGCACTTATGCTGTCGCGTTTTCTTATATTTTTTTAGTAGTTATATAAAACTAGTGGTCCAGGCGAACTTCGTACCGCTTCAGAATCAATTTTATCCGTGTTTTGCTTTTGTCATGTTTCAGAAATGGCGTTGTATACGAAAATTATATATTTGTACCTACATATTTTTTTTCTTAAATTTTTCAAATGTAGAAATAGGTATTCTGCTTCTAAAAATCTTCAAAATCGGTCCAGCTGGTCTTGAGTTATAAATGGTGTAACTGACCGGATTATCATAACATCTGCTCGAATAAATATTCAAAAGGATAAATGATAATTTAATATCTAGAAGAGTTTCCCCCCGATTTCTAAAAGTTGAGTATTTCTCATACAGTAAATAGCCTCAAAATCTATCAAAAGGCGTGAAAGTAGGGTTTGGAACATTCTCAACTCAAAATATTCAATTCAGAATCCCGCCCTATGCAATCTATGCTGATCCTTTTTAAACAAATTGGTATTATTGGCTCTAGACAAAGTAAAAGCGATGGTTGGATTTCAAAAATATAAGAAATTAATCTTGTGACATTTCGACGACATTATTTGTCAATTTCATATTTTTTTATTTGACGTTTTGGCAATTGCCTTCGCCACACTATCTCTTAATGTATGTCACTTGTCTAGAGCTTCAGATTATTAGAAAAGGTAGAATGGAACTGCCGGTCGATTCTGTAAACATCTCGAAGTGAAGGCTTGGGTGATGTGACCACGAAGTGAGCTGTCAATCCATATAATCAAGATGAAATGACAGCTCACTTCGTAATCACGTGTTATTTTGATTATATGGATTGACAGCTCACCTCGTGATCACTTCACCCAAGCCTTCACTTTGACATGTTAACAGAATCGACCGGCTGTTTTGAATGATATTAAGCTTGATTAGTAGGTACATCAAATAAATGCGAAGACTACACTTTGAACCCACGTCGTCTCAACTGACAGCAAACCACTTTCACCTTTTAGCTAAAGTCACACCGAACCCATTACACTACTACTAATAAACTAAGAATGTTTACGGCTCAACATTAATTAGTTTAATGAATCAGTTAAACTGACTTTTACTTAACTACGCACATAGCAGCACGCTATTTAATTAAACCGGGTTCAAAGTATGCCACAGAATAGGTAGATGCAGAAGGCTAGCTACACACAACAAGTGAAAACAGGGCCCAGCAAATTTATAGACGCGTTCAGATATCCCAGATAACGTATGCGCATCGGAAATCATCGTCTGTCTTCGGAAATATGAACCGTGATGATGGGTTTATTACACAGTTGTTACGATCATGGAAAAACTTGCCTGTTTTGTGTTACCATGGAGAGAAATTTAGATTCGCAATTCTATGCAATTTCAAAATACTTTTGAAAACTTTCGAGTTAAAGATGACAAAGTGTTTCTGGAGTAAAAGGTCCGATAGAGAAAAAACTTCACTAACTCACACTGGTACCACTAAAAAGCGCGGCAGTACAAAACTTTGAAGTTTTGCATCGGTGGTGCTTGTGGATTAGTCGGGGAGTAATTCGGAAGCACGAAGATTACCGAAGCGCACACGAAGGTCTTCGACTAACTCAAACAATAGTCAAATGAGTGCGCTTACACTCACTGTACATGAAGTGTCTATGTGTGCGTGCGTTTTTGCTTGTTATAAGTGGTGCAAAAACTGAAACGGCGCAAATATAGGAACCTTATTGAGAGCTATATATTTGAGCCGTTTGGGGTTGAAACATTAGGCTCATGGGGTCCGAGTGCTCATCGAGTCTTTCGGGACATCAGCAAATAACTTGTCGACTGTTCACGTGACCAGAGGGCTGGGCTTTTTTTCGGCTAAAGAATTAGCATTGCCATTCAACGCGGCAATGGTAAAAGTGTTCTGGGCACTTTTGCCATTGACAGCGATGTGGATGAATTTTGTTTTTAAACACGTTTGTACATAATTTCGCGATTATTAGTCTAGTTGTTTAAGTTTAAGTATTTAATTGTTACTTGTACATATTGTAGTTCGTTTAATGTAAATAAATAAGTACCGACCTGCCGTTCCTTTCTCTATTTTGTGGCAATAGGTTTTCGGATCATACCACTGTATAAGTTACTATTAACATAGGTTTTCATGTGACTCTGATGTGGTTTCATTAGAGAGAATATGTGATTTTGTTTACTTAATCCTTTTGAAGGATTTTGTAATCGAACTTTAGAGAAATTGGTGATTTTATATGGATTAGTTTGATAGTGATGTGTGGTTTCAACAAAATATCAAGTGTAGGTGTCTTTAAAGGCTGCTGAGAGATTATGTTTAGAGGATTGGATTCTATTCTATTGATAATGTCTCGCTGAAGCAGCGTAATGATTTTGATTTTCAGGAGCAGGTAACGTTATTATAAAGTACGTTTTTACCAAAAAAAGGTAACTTTTTGTAGATTTTTTTTTTTTAAGTATGGGAAATCATCAAATGACTTCTTCCGCTCTGGGTGGAGCGGAAGGGCGTGTCAGACTCTTACTGACTAAAACCCATCCGTGTTCCTTCTAAAGCCCTTTGCGTTCCAGGGCCACGGTGACTCTTCCGAACAAATTCCGCAACCCTGCCAGTTGTAGAATGGATACACCGTGATTGTTTCTTCTCGAATAGCTATTAATGAATTTTCGTCAGACCAATATGTGACTACCTGCACTTCATTCAATCGTGGTAAACCAATCTTTCACAAGGAATGACACCTTGAATAAAAAGTTTTTTTTTTTACCGGAAACAATATAACTACTCCACATACCAGATTGTTGGCAAAATATTGATTTCTTTTGGTGAATAAAGACGAAAATCCAAGCTTATATTATGATCCCGGTTAAGCTTCTCATTCCATAAATTTCCGAACGTTATCATAAATCGGCGCTGATCCTCCCTTCAAATATTCCCAGCCTGAAAAGTAAAATCCCTCCATATAAATCATAAAAACAATAATGAAACCAGAACATAACATTAATTGCCTTTATAATCATAAATCAACAAGTAAGTAAACTCTCAATTACTGTGAGCAAACACTTCAAGTTGCCACTACACACTTGTAATGAGATGAACATAAATATGGTACACATTTACAAGTTGTTGTATTTGCTGGAGGTAAACAAAACTGTACAAATTACTTCGCTGGAACACATCAACACTACGTTTGGCAGCGAAAGAGGTTCACGGAGGAGGTAGTAATGGAGTGCTAGGAAAATATCTGTGGATAATTTACTCATTAAAGTGTTAGTGTCTAGTCGGTAATATAGTCGACTAGCTACCGCTTGTGGTTACGCTTGCGTACATGTTTGACGTTTTTACGTTTATTCGGGCAAAATCGAACGTGTAGACTGTTACAGCTGATATGACTCGAAATCGAACCAAAATGTTTGAAGAGCAAGATTCACGAGGCTTAATTTTGATGATACTTGCTCATTGAACATCAACGTACGTGTACGCTCATTGAACCACTTGTCGAAAATTATCCTTAGGGAACAAACTCCGGGGATAATAAATAACTTCATAAAGATCCGTTCAGCCGTTCTGACGTGGTTGAATCACAAACATCCATCCAAACATCCAAACATCCAAACTTTCGCAATTATAATATTAGTATAGACTAGTATAGATTTACGAGCATACTGATCATAGTCTGTGACACTATACCAATGTGTTTCTTATTCTTTTTCTCAATTTCTAACCAAACAAAGACCATCAACATCTTCGAAAGATTTTTCTTACTAAATAAATCTGTTGAGGTCAGGCTCCAGTATAACCAGACGCCATTATTTTACGATAACTGTACCGGCCGCCACATGAAAACTTAGAAACGAAATTTGTTCGGCAACAAAAAGAACCGTAACGCCATCTATCATGTCAGCCATGAACTACCAAACAAAACCCTGCATCGCGCAAGCAAAGTTCTCCGTGCAATTTGAACATATACAACAGTCCAAATATCAACTATCGGGCAGTTGCCTACCAGACACAGACACAACCGTCTGGTCGGAGGATCTTCCCATTTTTCAGTGGCCTCATTGGTCTTCGTATTGGTCTTTGTCATTACAATGTGACTTTTAAAACGCCCAAACATCGGAGTTTATCATAGGACTTTATTAGACATTCGCTCCATATTGTGTATTTAATCTATGGGCCTTAGTTGCCTGATAATAAATAATTATTATTACAAGTTTATTAATGACTTTGATAATTACCGCAAATGATTTTATGATTTTGCGACATTTAAAAAGCTGAACGTTTGCTTACTCCATTTCCTCTCTACTCTGTGGTGAGATAGAATCAACATGACTGTTTCATTTCACGATTGTTTGAGTACTGTAGTGGTAACCTGTGGACTAAGAGTACATTTATGTCGAGTACGTTTATGACAATGTAGTGGCAGAGCTGGGGATTTTGTTGATGAAGTCAAGAGTTGAATTGGAAATTAATGGAAGCAAAAATAAAGAGACAATTTGTAGTTTTTGGAAAGCTCTACTAACTGATAACTAAGTTTTTCACTATTAATGATTACATTGAGACACGTGTATCAGTTGAATCATTTCGATGTCGAATCGTCATGCAGTCCGCTTGACTCAATCGCCATGACCACGAATGAAATCTCTCGAGTCGCCGATACCGACTTCAAGTATTATGTTTTTTTTTTCCTAACCTACATATATTGCCTTACTGCTGGGCAAAGGTCTCCCCCATTGCTTTCCAACGCTCTTTGTGTTTTGCAATCTCTGGCCAATCTGTCAGGAATTTGTCTAAATCGTCACGCCAGCGCCGTGCAGCAGTGGCCTGCCTCGGCTACGACGCCCGTCCTCAGGCACCCACTGCGGGAAGATCCTGGCCCAACGATCTTGATGCATCCTGTAAGTGTGACCCGCCCAGTCCCATTTTAGCCTCGCAGACTTGTCCTTGTGTCTTAAGAGGCGACTAAGGGACTATGATCGAAAGAGACACCGCAGCCCTGGAACGCAAAGGGCTTTAGAAGGAACACGGATGGTTTTTGATGGAGTCAGTAAGAGTCTGACACGCCCTTCCGCTCCACCCAGAGCGGAAGAAGTAATTTGATGATTTCCCATCCTTAACCAGAGAATGGGCAGCAGCATTCTCTTTGCATTGCAACAGCTACACTGTGATTGCCAACCCGCCTGTCAAGCGTGGCGATTATGGCAACCACTTTGAGGGAGGCTTATTTCCAGCAGTGGACGTCTTTCGGCTGATATGATGATAAAAAAAAACGAAAAATTGAATCGATACGGAAATGAAACTTACGAGTCAGCAAATTAGAGATATTCCGATGAACCCAGCTTCTTCATATTACATTAAAATTGAACAAATATTGAAACACTCAGAAATATGAAATATTCCTGAAACATTCCGAGTTATCAGCAGGTAGGTAGTTAAATAAATATAAAAAACCGGTTTCATCGATACCTCTCGTCCGTTACAAGTAAATTGCTTTTTTTTCAATAAATATTCTATGTTCGGAGAAAAACTGCGTCGATTGATTAAATTTTATTCATTTACAAAATAGGGTACAAAGAATGGTAGATAGATACTATAGATAGTGATAGATAACAATGTAAATAGTCCTCCTGACCGATGTCGGCATTGGCGGCCAATCTCAACCGAGACTAGCCATCGGCGTCGGACATGTTATAGTACAGGCGTGTGTGTGTGTACAAACACAGGTGCACTCCCTCTTCCATCACTCTCATATTCCGATGGGACGGCAATCCGACTCGACCGGAGAGAGATCTGGCGCTGGACCAACGGCTTAAAGGGCTTTCCGAGGCACGGGGGTGTCACTACCAACATCCAAACTCCGGGCTGTCATTGGGAAATTCCTATTGGAAAAACCCAATTTCACTTTTTGCCGGACCTGGAAATCGAACCCAAGATTCCACGCTCGGCAGTCGCGCTTGCGACCGCGAGACAAATGATGTATGAACACAAGCAGCTGTCTAGCCTTTTCCCGACTACATATATTGGGGTCTGCTTCCAGTGAAACCGGATTCAGCTGAATACCAGTATTTTATAAAGAGCGGCTGCCTACCAGACTTCCACAACTCATTAACTGAGTAACACTGTACTTCTGGGCAAGACTAGAGTCAGATTTACTGGCTTCTGATAATCCGTAATGACTGCCAAAGATCTACAAATTACAGCCAGAACCATTGGCTTAACGTGCTTTCAGACTCTTACTGACTCCATCAAAAACCATCCGTGTTCCTTCTAAAGCCCTTTGCGTTCCAGGGCCACGGTGACTCTTTCGAACAAATTCCGCAACCCTGGCAAGCTCTGGCCCTTGCGGGCCCCGTCTCCTATGCTGACATCTCTTTGAGGAGTGCATGACACACGACCCGCCATCGACCCGGGCGGCTGTAATGCTTTAGCCACGAGCTTCTCAAAAAAAAAAAAAATTATAAGACAAAAATAATTCCGATCTTTAGTCGCGAACTCACAGCAAACTCTTCGTTTCTAAACATCCACATTTGTTACCATTTACAGCAGCATTTGGTACATTACCATAGCTTCTATTTATTCTAACTNATAACTAACCATCGACAAATAATCAGCTGATCGCTTGGTATGGGGATGGCCTGAAACACAGGTTTTTATTAACCTAGCTCAGGCAGGTCGCCACAAGTTATAATGTCAGTACCAGCGCACCTTTCATAGGCAGGTTAAAACATGTAAATTAAACTAGCTTTTATATAAGTATTTAAGATAATCTGTTAAGAACTTGGTACTACTAAGTATTCATAAGTTTGTAAAAATGTATTTCTTTGTAAAAGGACCTAAATAAATTTTATTTTTTATTTTTTTATTTTTTTTTTATTCTGACTGGCCTGTTAGTCGAGTTTTGTGACCTTGACTGCTAAACCGAAGGTCGTGGGTTCGATCCCACCCAGGACAAATCTTTGTGTGATGAGCATGATCATTTGTTCTG
>NDFZ01001420.1:0-10096 GCA_002192655.3 Mamestra configurata | reverse complement strand
GGGGGGGGGGGGGGGGGGGGGGGCGCAGCTCATACCTGTTTCGCTAGTTGTGCTCCATGACCGACGACTATGCACTGAACCGTCGTCGAGTGCGGGTGCGAGCGGGGCGTTCGTTCGCGCCCATCCCGAATATTCCCAGTCCCCCATGGATTGCCACCGGGTGGCGACAGGGTAGTTATTGCCCCCACTTCATATCGCTGTACACTGCGGCGTGGATCGCCAACCCCCTCAAAGCTCTTACGGCCGCGATGAGAGGGTTGGCGGTCAGACTTTTCCAATTTGGTTTTAAAAGGAGACTAGCTGACCCGCGCAACCTCGTCTGCGTCACATGTTTTTTTGGATGACGTTTCGGTTCTTCTACGTAATAGCGAAGAAAATGAGCAAGCGTTTCAAATGATTAGAACAAATTCAAATTATGAAAACTTAGTATAGTAAAGGCATTGGATAATGTTGAAAACAATGTCTGTCTGACACTGTCTTTGGGTGATCTTGGATAAAACTACACAACGGGATTGATGTTTGCCAATATTGTATCTTAAGTGGTAGTCTGGTCCATATCTAACTCAGCAAGCTACACTTTTTTTGATGAGAAGAACAAATTGATCCCGCAGAGAACCACTGTTTTCAAAGAACAGAAAAATGAGAGTCGAGATGAATGACAGGAGATTGGAGACGACAATGATCAGAAATGAACTGCTATAGTCTGACGATGCTGATGAGAGGACGAAACCCAAAAAGGGCTTTGAAATTTTAAAGTGTAATTACTCTGTCAAGTGGTATTTGAGAAGACTTCATATTCTCGTTTAAAAACGTTTTGAAAATTCGACGGATTTTCAAAGTTATTTTTTCGTTCGAAAGAAGTTTATTCCGAAATGGTCTCATTTAAATTTCGTAAAGATCTGATGAAGAACTTCGGAGATAGACAATTTGAAAGATAAAAACTTTTTAACAAAAAATACTACCGACATCCAAATAAAACCCCACGAGAAAGTACAAAATAAATTTAATTTTAGTAGTCGGTGTCAATAAACGAAGAAACCACACCAGAAACAGTTATTTTGTACTTCGTAGTCGTTCTTATTTGTAAAAAGTCTTCATTTAACTTCAAGCCACAAGAACGCGCCGGGGCACGCCGCCGTCGCCGCGGAAAATATCACTCCGCGCCGCCGCCGTCAAAAATCGCCACGGCGGCGCTCAAATCTATTCCCGATTGTCACCTGGTGGTAATCCATGTGGTGGCGACTGGGAATATTCGGCCCATCCTACGTAGTGTAGTAGGTACGTCTAATTGGCAATAGATGGATGGTCCTTGATAGACACGATAAAATTCTATACTATATCGAATCTAATGCTGGGGAATATTCTAGATAAAATAATGTAATAATATCAAATAAAAGATACTTTATGAGTGAAAAGATGTTCATTTTGCAATACTTCATTTTGCATACAGAAACACGTGTTTAATTCCCACGTTCTAGTTTCCAGCAATTGCCAAGAAATATACGTTAATTGTTACTTCTAGGGGGGGCTTCTCCTTGAGCTGGATATGAAAGAAATAAGTTTGTAACTTTTAACTTTCAACCCTAATAGGAAAATGCGGGTCGGATCTATTTTATCGGAATCTTTTGACGTCGCGAACTGTCGCGTTTTTGTGTCCCGATTCCTTTAGTAAACACAGAATTACGTGCAGACAGCGAACAAAAATTTCCCGTAAGAAATACAGTCCGGTAAAAAAAAAAATCCTTCATAAATAAAGCAAACAAA
Organism: Mamestra configurata; assembly: GCA_002192655.3. NCBI lineage: Eukaryota > Metazoa > Arthropoda > Insecta > Lepidoptera > Noctuidae > Mamestra > Mamestra configurata. The sequence goes on along the minus strand of NDFZ01001420.1, from coordinate 8,332 downwards.
AACATTTCATATAAATTGGTTGCCAAGACTCGCAAGCTTAAAAGTTTTCAGATCTTGAGACAAAACAGCCCTATCCGAGCACAAAAGAAAAAACACCACCTAGGTACCTACATCTCGGTCCACAAGTATGACTTCGTAGTTAAATGTTCTCAAATGTCCATCCTCAAACACTTTCAAATTATTTAATTTCCATAATATTATTCATATTATTAATATTATTATATATTTAGGGATATATACGAAATGTCATATTGGGGACGCGTCCAAAAGTATAAATAGTCGTAACTACTATTTCCCATAACAAACTTCGAGAAATTACAACTGCGTCAACAAAACACTTCAGTTCAGACTTTGTCCACATGCAGTGTTACAATGCAACAAATCAATTTAAATTGAAGGCCAATTTAATACGAGTCTACTTACGTAAAAGCGTTTTATTAATTTGTATCCAATGTAAAAGTCGAAAGGTGAACTCATCAATCAGACAACAATGTAGTTTGCAGTTAGGTAGTGTAGCATCTCAATCTTCCCAAGGCTGCCCTCCCGAACCCAAAGTGCAGTAACAGCAAAAAATCGAATATAATACACTTCTGGACACATCTATTGGCCCACCTTAGAGTTTAGGTTTCGATGGCCCCTACCGAAATATGATTGCTAGATTGAACAAAAACTGTTGATGCAGTTTTAAACCTGATACATTTTACCATCTTTTTCGATCGTATTGTTTTAAATTTGAATTCAGAATACCATACGACATGGAGCTACGCCTAACAAGTCGGATATGCGCCTTGTTAAAGGCAATTGATTTTTGAATAAAAAACATGTTTTATCAAATAAAGGTTTAATTTAATAACGCGTGTTGCCTCCATGGGCATCTACCACAGCTCTCATACGATTAGGCATAGAGTTTATCAACCGCTCTATGCAATTTTGAGGGATCATCTCCCATTCCTCTTCTATGGCAGTTTTCAACTCCTGCATCGTCTGGGCAACTGGCTGACGAGCCCTAACACGTCTTTTTAGCTCGTCCCACATGTGCTCAATGGGGTTCATGTCTGGGCTTCTGGCTGGCCAGTCCATAACTGTGATGTTCACATCCCGAAGATATTCCCTGACGATGCCGGCCGCATGGGCTCTTGCATTATCATGCATAAAAAGGAAATTTGGGCCCACATAGTCCGCGTATGGTATCACGTGAGGTTCTAAGCACTCACGAATGTACCTTTCAGCATTTAATGTTGGCAGCCGTGGTCCTGTAACAACCTCAAGTTGAGTTTTGCCGCTCGCGGATATACCGCCCCAGACAGTCCATGAGCCACCGCCATAAGCAACCCTCTCTTCAAAGCAGCATTGTGCGAAACGCTCTCCCTTACGTCGGTAGACCTTCTTCCTTCCATCATTGCCATGTAACACAATTTTAGACTCATCAGAAAAGAGTACACGGCTCCAATCTTGCTGTGTCCAATTTAAATGACTGCGTGCGAAATGAAGGCGCGCTGTTCGGTGGGCTCGCGTTAGTTTGGGCCCATTAGCTGGCTTGTGTGGTACCATATCGCGTTCTTTTAACCTTCTCCGAACAGTTCGAGCGCTCACAGATACTCCGTGGAAGTCGCGAAGTTGGTTTTGTATCTCAATGGAGGTAAGGTGACGATTTCTCAAGCTGGTCGTCACGATGAATCGATCCTGCCTTTCAGTTGTGACCCGAGATCGTGGCCTTCCTTGGCGACGAACAAAGCCGCCAGTCTCTAGGTACCTCCGATAAACATTTCGGACCGCAGATCGACTTAAATTAAGTTGAGCACTCACGTTTCTTTGGCTGTGTCCGGCCTGAATAAGTGCCACAGCTTGGGCGGCGACTTCAGGTGAAGTATCCATAGATTATTGATAGAACCTCACCTTAATGTTAAGAATAAGTAATGTTTGTTGCAAAACCAAAGATATCAATCACTTTTTCAAGAATTAAATCCAAGTAAACCAATAAAACCAAGTTTTCTTAGTATTCGATTGTTTGATATCAACAAACAGGCTCCAAATTGTCTTTTGTTTCTTTAAATTCTGTGTTCGAAATTCAAAAAAAGACTATTGAATGAAATTGTGAATGTGCCAGGTTCAAAACTGCATAAAAACTTTTTGCTCGACCTAATATAAAATTTTAGCTAGGACCAAACGAAACTGAAAATACAAGGTGGGCCTATAGATGTGTCCAGAAGTATAGTTAGGCTTACCATACGTCCCGGTTTGCCCGGGATTGCCCCGGTTTCATGCATTGGTCCCGGCGTCCCGGCCGGTTTGGTATTTTGTCCCGGTTAAGTTAACACGTGGTTTGTACGACCGTGTTGCAACGTGTCGGTATTATGAAAAACGAACGAACAATAATAATGCCCAGTAGGTACGCGCGGGGGTAGGTGCGGTGTGCGGTAGGCGGCACACTGTATCCGTCGCATTTTTTTTTTTTTTAATGAATTAAACTTTGGAATTACATGCACCGACTTTTATGAAAAAATTAAAAAGAATAATAATTTCATGAAAAAAGTTCACTATAGCGAGAAGTAGGTACGAATGGCACAATAAATAAGTACCTTACTCAATATCTGTTTTTTAAATAATAAAACATTTTTTGGTAGTAGCCTGTGTTTTTCTTTGGCTTATCCTGTCCTGCTCAGCTCCTGTCCCGGTTTAGAGCTTCATGATTATGGTAAGCCTAATAATAGTTCGAACTATAAAGTAAAGCCTCTAAACTTTTACTGTACATATTAAGTTCGGAAGGGGAGAAGGTTATATTTAGTATTTACAGTCACCTCAGGGATGTCCTCTAACAGGCGGTACACTGAGCGGGGTTGAGGGGAATGGTCTTTGTAGAAGTAACGGAGCCCCTTTCATGTGCTGATGGTGATCACCGGGGTGGATTTAGTGCGATATAAACCTCACATTACCTGGTTTTCCCCAGAAGACCAGACGCCTTTTGAAAGTTTCCCCTCGAAAACAAAAAAATAGTTAGTATAAGAAATCCACTTGGATAGGCTTTCATATAAGCAGTGCCGGACTGGGACCCGAAATCGGCCCGGGCATTGCCCTCCTCCACTCTCAAGAAAAAGAAAAATTACTAATAAATTAAAATTATATTTTATTAATCAGAGATGGGGGTAAAGTTAAAGTTATTTTTTCGGGGAGTGGCTTTTGTTATTTTTTTTTTACTTGAGTCGGATAAACTTAAGTGTATTCGTAACTCCTCGGTTAAAAAATAATAAGAAATTGGGTACACATGTTAGAAATTAAAACAGAACTATTATTGAAGCGAATTTTTTTTTATTAATCTCAATATTTTTGAGATTCATTAGCTTTTTGGCAGGTTAGAAACCAAGCTAATACGTATGATGTACTCACTTAGGTACCTAGTTACGCGCAGACAAAACAAAACGATGTTTCGTTTAAAGTAAAAACAAGGCTGTTTTTAGAGTTTCGTAGTCAATAAGGAACCCTTATATTTTCACCATGTCTGTCTGTCGGTCTGTCTGTCCGTGGGTTAGGTCAGAGTCGCTTAGCACTAGAAAGTTGGAATTTAGTATGGGTATATATATTAATAACGCCGACAAAGTGGTAAAACAAAATGTAGATAAAAAATGTTTAGGGTACAAAATCATCACCACTTTAGGGCACGTAACTACATTTAAAGTGACGATGATTTTTTTAATCGTCTATCCCTTTTTGTCGTTGGATAGGTCGTTTAAAAATACAGAGGGTCTACTGGTCATTTTTTCATCCAAGTATCTGTTTGCGAAATCTTAAGCTATAAAGTGCAAATTTTTGTTAGAGTCAAGTGTCCCCCTCCCCCCTCTGCTGCTGCCTCTGCTCTGCTAAAGGGTTGTTTGTAGAGACAAAAATCATGGTGGAAGCATATTATATTCTGTCAAAAAAGTACCGGGAATTGATCATTTGTTTATGGTTCTAAATTCAATTTATTATTTTTATTTTTGTTGCTAGTTTGGCCCAACTGTTTTCCATTTTGGCGCTGAGTTTTATTTAGATTAAATACAGTATCGTTTTTTGCTGGATCATCTCTAGTGTGTTGCGAATTTCATAATGGTCAAAAACATCGAACAAAGATTCGTGTTCGGAGTCGCCGAAAATGTTACAGAAGGCTTACGGTGAATCGACTTTATCAAAAACACGTGCTTATGAGTGGTACAATGCGATCAAAAGCGGTCGAGATGTGATGGAAGATTTGGCTCGCTCCGGTAGGCCATCAACATCTTCAACTGAAGTTAACATCGCAAAAGTGAAGGAAATAGTGACTGTCAATCCTCATTCAAGTTTGAAAGTGATAGCTGCTGAACTTTCTGTGTCACACGATTCGATTCATACCATTTGAAACAATCACTTGGGTATGATGTTTTCATAAATGTTAGGTATTTCTCCACAACTGAGTTTATGGAGGACACATCTGACATTTATCTTATATAATATTACATTTAGATTATTATTTTGGGTGGCTCGCTGTCCAATCACCACCAGGCCCCGGGTCGATGGCGCATTGTGTTCCACGCGCGCCTCAAAGAGATGTTAGCATAGAAGACGGGGCCTACTAGGCCCAGAGCCTGCCAGGGTTGCGGAATTTGTTCGAAAGAGTCATCGTGGACCTGGAACGCAAAGGGCTTTAGAAGAAATACGGATGGGTTTTAGTCAGTAAGAGTCTGACACGCCCTTCCGCTCCACCCAGAGCGGAAGAAATCATTTGATGATTTCCCATCCTTAAAAAAAAAGTGTATCATTTCTGAAGGAGCATACTTTGAAGGCGATAAAATAAATTTAGAAGAATAACTAACATTTTGTGTATTATTGACCTTTCCCCGGTCCCATTAAGTACCGGGAAAATGTCACTAATACACAAAATGTTAGTTATTCTTCCAAATTTACACTTGATAGAGTTAATATAACGAATTTAAAAGTAAAACTATCACAGCAAAGTAGGCTTTACAAGTTAACGACTAATAGTCGAACAACCTTTAAAATATACTTGGAAAAGGAAAACTTCGTACCAATTTCTATTCAGTTACCATCGTCCTATGTGGACCCGTTTTTAACCGTTAAATCGTGAACTTAATTATCTAATATATTCATAGAATCAAACAAAAAACACCATTCAAGTCAGCAATTTTGACGTGCAACTACGGAACCCTACACTACGCTTGGCCCGACACGCACTTAGCCGGTTTTCCTATCTGATTAAATGGAATGTATGGAGTACCTTATGTAAAAAAAAAATCGAAACTAAAACAATTCTATAGTGACACTGTCCGTCAAACCTGTGCGTGTGATGTGATGAGTCTTGCTTATTAAAAAAATGGCGCTCGCATCGATTACAGTAACGTCCTCGAGTTGACACTAGAGGACGTTACTGTAATCGAAATTTTTGTTTTTTTTAATAGCAAAAGAAAGTCGATCGCCAATCGACCAGACCGGCCCATCAGACATTTGGAAAGAAAAAAAAAATAAAGAAAAATGCTTATTTGGGACTCGCACAAGACAAACAAAACAATAAAATAAAATTAATAACTAAACAGTNCTATTGGATTGTTATTGGACATGACAAAAGCTTACGACAAAGTACAATTTGACATATTATTAAATAAGCTGTACAACATAGGTATCCGCGGAAAAAGTCATGAATGGTTCACATCATATTTAAAAAACAGAGAACAAGTCGTAGAAATAGAACACTACAATAACCTAACGAAACAAATTGAATTAAGAAGGTCCAAAGACATGCCCGTTAATGCTTCAATACCACAGGGAAGTGTAATAGGATGTCTACTGTTCCTAATCTATATAAACGACCTCCCCAACCATATAAAAGAAACATGCGTATTGTTTGCCGACGACGTCTCTATTTTAACATCATGTAACAATAATCTAAATTTAAACCAAACATTAATTTCTATACTTGACACTATAACACACTGGATGAACGAACACAACCTTGAAATCAACTTCAATAAGACAAAATTAATTGCTTTCCACCCGCGACAGAAAAAACCCATAACTGTAAATTTTGAATATAAAGGATCCAAATTAGAAGTTGTTAATAAATTCACCCTTTTAGGCCTAGATATAGATACGCACGTAGATTGGAAACCACACATCCAAAAATTAAAAACCAAATTATCTAAATTCGCTTACGCCCTCAGAGAAATAAAGAAGACAACAGACCTCAAAACGGCAATTGTAACATATTATGCGTACGCGTTTGCATGGCTTAAATACGGAGTTATACTTTGGGGAAACAGTACAGATGCGCCTACGTTATTTACAATGCAGAAAAAACTAATAAGAATTTTGACTAATATCGAAGACACAGATTCATGTAAACCACACTTCAAAGAGCTAAACATTTTAACACTACCCTGTCTTTACATATTTGAAATTTGTAAATTTGTACGGAAATATCCACAATTTTATAGCAAAAGAGGAGACTTCCAAACAAAAATCCAAATTAGACATAAAAATAGATTGAATTTACCAACTTCACGATTAAAAATGCACTCCTCTAGTACGTTTTTTATGTCCATAAAAATATACAATAAATTACCTGAAAACATAAAAAATACAAATATAAATAATATCTTTATCAATAAATTAAAACGTTTTCTCATAGACAAAAGCTACTACACTATTGACGAATACTCAAAAGATAAATTTTAACTACACTTTTTAACTACAATAATAACTTTAACTGCTATAACTGCCTTTATTTTATTCTTAATTCTAAGTCTCTTAAAAAAATATTAATATTATTCCAATTATTTAATTAAAAATGATATTAGTATAATGACTAATAATGAATTTACAAAAAATATATAAATTGTATACAATTCTATATAAAATTATATATATGTATATATAAATATGTATTTTTATTGAATTATATATATTATATAAAATGAACATGAAGTAAACCGTAAAATTACCATGCAATATCTTTAATGTTATGTTCGCCTTCAGTATATGTTAATTTAAAATGAAGCTTTATATCTATAAAAGGAATATATATGAACATGTAATTAATACCTACTTATATACCTAATTTTTGAGGTTTTCTTTCCCTTATTTCAATAAGCGCTCTTCATCCTCTCCTCTATATAAACTATAACTTTGATGTGCCCGACAGGGTCCATAATTGGTTCTACTTTAAGACTTACCAACTGTTGTACATTATGGAATGCAATAAAGTATTGAGTATTGAGTAATATAATGTAACAAACATGGATAATAATACAATAAAATAATTATCTGTGCGAGGCTCAAATAGCTTATGCTGCGATATCTAAAAAATAAATATCGCAGCGCTGGTATTCTGATAGGGCCAGTCAGTGGTGCCACGGATACACTCACGGAGCATATATAAAAGAAATATACAAATAAAATAATAAGTATAAATATGGGTAAATATGCAACAATTACAAATATATACACATTTAAATAATAATTAAAAACCGGTACATAATAAATAAGCTGACACCCAATACCCAATTTACCCAATCTTGATTGATTGGGTTAATTGGGTATTGGGTTCAAGCAATCAATTTTATTTGCATAAAACATGGTGTACAAAGTACCTACTTGCCCAATGGCCAGTCCGCGCCTTTTTTTTTTTTTTTTTTACTAACTATTTTTTCATAGATTCACATGGTACCTAAGTAGGCACCATGTGACGTAGGTCCATAAGTATGATCTTCGTATACTAAGCACTTTGACTCCTGGCTATCCAGCAGCGAGGACTAGAAAAGAAACTGAAACTCGACTACGGTTCTGCGAAAAATCAACTGAAACAAAAAACAGCCAAGTGCGATTCGCACTCACGCGTAAAGGGTTTCGAACGAATCATATAAACACATTTACTTTTAATTCATTTTATTAAAAAATATTGTATACCTTCACAACAAGCCCTTTTATTTGATATAGCACTTCGCCCGCGACTTCGTCCGCGCGGATTTAGTAGGTACTCCACAAATTTCAACGCCCGCTCTACCCCCTTTTAGTTTTGGAAAATTAAGCAAAACGATTTTCATTAATTACCCAGCCATTTCTGCTGCTGATTCTGTGGTCTCTGGATCAGCGCAATTATCCACCCCGTTCACCTCGTCAGGGGTTGGTTTTGTAAAAATTGTTAAATCAGTTTCATTTATCTCACTTTTAGTTTGTTCATACCAATTCCCAAGTAAATTAAAGTAAGCAATAATGTGCTCCCCTAAAAACGATTTAAAGAGTTCATTTTATTTATTTATTTATTTATATAAGGTTCACCCACAGCACATATATGGACATAGATACATTG